>VXBP01005314.1:378983-657744 GCA_013400115.1 Rhinopomastus cyanomelas | reverse complement strand
ACAGATCCTGGAGAGCGGATCGAGGTGGGGCGCGCCCCGCCCGCCGCTCCGCGCCCTGGCGCGCAATGGCCGCGCAGCACCGACGGGGCGGCCCAGCGGAGAGTTGCGGGCGGCGGCCGGCGGCGAGGCCCCGAGTGGCGACTTCCAGCCCGGGTGAGTCGCTCCCTGCCGTCGCCCCCGTTTCCTGCGCCCCCCCAACCCCATCCGACCCCTGCCCTGCCGGTAGCCTTCCCAACCGGGGCTTGTGGTGTTGGTAGTGGGGGGTGTCTCTCGGAGGAGGCGCAAACCCCGCCGTCGGGTGCGCGGCCGGGGGCCAGCGCGGCTGCGCCTGGCCAGAGGGGCTGTTTACCCGGGCGGGGGCAGGAAGATAAGAAGGAGATGTGAGGGGGCGCACACGACCCTCCGGGGCTGTTTGCAGAGGGATTAGGGCCTGTCCCGCCGCGCCGGGGCCGTTGGCGGGGCGGGGGGATTTGGGGGGCGGCAGGCGCGGTGGGTGTCCCCGCGGAGAGGTCGGTTTGGAGATCTGCGCTGATTAACTGAGGGCCGCGGTGGCTGAAGAGGGCCCTGGCGCCAGGCGGCTGAGCCCTCACAATAAAGACCCGTCTCTTGTCACTTCATATTTACCCCCAAATCTTCAAAAAGCGCCCGGCCATCCTTCCAAGGCTCCTGCCCCCGCCGCCTGCGCTGCAGCCAGGCGCGACCGGGGAGGGGGGCTTAGGGACCGTCCCCCTCCTCTGCCCCCTCCAGGGCCTGCCCTCACCAACACCCCTCACCACCACAGACTTCCCACTCCGCGGATGCGCAGCGGCTCGGAGCCCTCGGAGCCGCGGGTCGATGCTCCCCGCGCAAGGTGGGACGCAGGGAGCCCCCTCTCTCCACTCACGTCTCTTTCATTGAACCCCCCCCACCCCGTTCATCCTGCCGACAGCGATCCCTTCCCGCTGCCCAAACTCTAGCCCTCGGTGGCTTCACAACCTGCCCGTGTCCCGCGGCAGGTTCACGTCCGCCTGCCCGACCCCGCCACCGCGCCCGACGGGGCGGGCACAACGCGTTCTCCCCCCCCACCTCCATGGCTGCCCCGGGCCGGGGGGGTTCCTGCCGACCATTGAACGACAAGCGAGGGCTAAAATTTAGACTCGATTTGGACTTTGCTTCCTCGCCGCCGCGGAAAACTGCTGACGATAGCTCTGGCAAAAATGGGGCTTGACTGTGTAGCCTATTTATTTATTTATTTATTTAACACCCCCTATTCCAAGGCAGAACCGGAGTCTCTCGTTGCCCCGGGACGGCATCGCCTCACGCCGGGGGCCGCTCTTTCCGCACACGCTCCGCCCGCTACTCCGCGGGGATACGCGGGGCACGGCCCGTCGGGGCCTAGAGGCAGCCGGGTCCCCGGAAGGAAAAGTCGCTTCTCCTTCGGTCCGGGGTCCGGGACACCCCCACCCCCCCCGCCCCGTTGTAACGTCGCAAACGCCTTCTCCTGCAGAATAAAACCCATCTAGAGCAGCCTCGTCTCCCCGAGCCTCTGTAACGGCGCCCGCCGATGAAACTACCGAGGGTCGGGGGGTACGGGGAACATGGGGCACCCTCTGCCAGGGGCAGGGCCGGCCGTGGCCTCCGACCCGACGGGCGCGGAGCCGACCCTGGAGCCTGCACCCATGGACGGGGCGAGGGACTCGGGAACAAAACCGGTGTCGCCTCAGCACTGATCGGACAGAGAGGAGGGATGGACCAGCCAACGGGCTCGGAGATGGGGACAGCGGGCTCCAGCCCCAGGGACGAGAGGACAAGCGTCCCCGCTGAGTCCCCTTTCCCCGGAGGGTTTCCCCGCCTGCCCCAAGGCACTTGGAGCTCCCGGGTGCCGCGAGTGGCCTCAGGGCTGGGACTACGGGGCGACCCGGCCGCCCTGGGGATTCGTGCCGGCCCATAGCGGTGCATGTCTCTCGGGCTATCCCGGGAGAACAGTCCCGGGCCATCCGGGCCGCCCTCCCGCCCCACCCGCTCGGCGGCGCAGCCCCGCTCGCTCTTCCCCTTTCATCTCTGCCCATCTCCACTCATCATCCCTTTTCTATTTTTAGCCGGTAGACTTAGGCCTTGGCGCCAGGCCGTTTAAGACCTGTCAAAGTCCTTCATATTTCCCTCATGTCACACGGACCTTTCGCTCCCTTCCCCGCGCCATGCGAGGGCCGTAATTTGGATCTGTGAGCTGGTGAGCAAATGCAATTTGCTCTTCTCCATCGCTGCGTTGTCTCCGTGACCCCAGCCAGCAGGACGGCTGGTGTCCTGTCCGGGGCACTTACACAAATTGCGGGTGATTGATGAAAAATAACAATTCTCACAAGCAGCCGGGCCTCCGCCTTCCCCTCCTCCCCGGCTCCACCGGGCCGAGGCGGCCCCGCGCCCCGGGGAGAGTTTCCCCCCCACCATCACCGCCCCGACGGGAGCACCCGTCCGCGGGCACTGCGGGCGAAAGGGATTTGTTATTCTTCCTGTGCCGGGGGCGAGCTGACTGGCCACCGCCTTCCAGGGGACTCCCCCGAGAGTTTGGGGAAGGCGATCTCGAGGAGGAGAGGTTGCTCGCACCTTCCCGAGCCGGGGGCGGGGGACACACACGTCGGGGTGGGAAAAGGCCGGGCCATGGCGGGAGGGAGACGGTGCCGCCGGGATGGCTTCTCGTCGCTACGCCGGGAGCAGCTGGACGGACAGACGTGGGGGGCGTCTGACGCATCCGGCCGTGCAGCCCCGGGAAAACCCCGCAGGTGGGGTGTGGGGAGCTCCCGTTGCCCCGTTCTCGTCCCTTATTCTCCGCAGGAGAGACCTGCGACCCCGCAAGACAAGGCGGCCCCTCCCGCTCCGCCCCGTCCCGCCCCAGCTGGGCTGTGAGGCAGGTGAGGAGGGGGCGAGGGGCGGCTCCGCATCTCCAACAGCTTCCCCGGCCGCGCTTCTCCCGCTCCACCTGGAGAGGAAAATAAACCGCCGTCTAACGAAACGGCTCTCGTTTGATGTCATCCGTCCCCGTCCTCGACAGCTCTCCTCCGCCTCCCTTTCCCGAGGGCCGCATGACCCCTCAAACCCCTCGGCGGGGTGGGGATCCCCTTTAATCCAGGAAATCGAGCAAAACGCCGCCCGTCGCGGGAGGCCGGGCAAGAGCCGCTCTTCGCGGCAGCAGCTGTTGGGGACGTAGCGGGAGTCGGGGTCCGCTTGTTGCGTTTTCATCGACGGCAACCGAGAGAGATGCTCGACCAGACACCAGCCCCAGCACCGCTGTCGTCGCTTCTCCTGCTGCGCGGCCGCAGCGCTGCGCGTCCCGTCTGTGCGTGGCCCGGTGAGGGGAAACCCGAGGAGCCCCTGCCAGCGCGGTCGCCCCCTCTCCTCTCCCCTTCATTCCCCGCTTCGAGCTCCCCCCTGCCCTCAGAGTGTTTAGATTTCTTTCCAGCTTTAAAGAAAATATTTCCAGTAATCCAGATTTCTGGAAAATAACAACAGGCGGGGAGACGCAGACACCAACGCGGCTGAAGTTTATCCAGAGTTTGAACAATTTATAAACACATTTTCCAGCCTGTTTGTCAGGGCGGGCGGCCCCTGCGTACCTCGTATTGGGGAGAGGAGGGGAGGGGGCGCATCCTCCGCGCCCCTCCCGCACCCCGCCCTCGTTACCTCCGCGCCGCTTTGATCCGGGAGTGCGCTCAGCTGGATCGATTCTTGAAAATTATCGTTATTTTAATTACAGAGCGCTCTCCCTGCGCGGAGGCGGAATGACACCCCCACCCCTCAAACACACACACACTCCTCGGTCCCGACCTTTCCCCTCGCCCCATTCCCCGGGGCTGCCCCGCTCCCCACGTCGGGGCCCGGCGCCTCTCACGCACCNGTAGGGGCGGGCGAGGGGATCACGCAAATCCCTCTGTTTAAAAAACTTCCACTCGTGGAAGTGCGTCGCATCCCGGCGGGGGTGCGTAATCCCCGGGCTAGTGGCAGTGCCGCCGCCACGAGATGGGGCGGGGGGCGAGCACGCACACCCCACGCACCCTTCGCCATTCGCCACGCTTGACCGTGGTTCGGCTCCCGCGGGGAAGCGGAGCCCCGGAGACCTCCGCCCCGTCGGGGCGGGCCACGCCGGGACCCCAGTGCCGCTCGTTGTCGGCCGTCGCCGGGAGTCCTTGAGGGCTGCACGGGCGCTTATCCGTAACCGGGGTCCCCTTTTCCGTCCGCGTTCCCCGAGGGAAGAGAACTTCGATAGAAGTGGTGACAACGGTGCCGTCTGATAAGGCGCTGCCGCGAGGGGCCCCCACCCTCGTCCTCTGCGGGATTAAACAGCGGGATTTGCGACTGTCCCGCGGGCAGAGCTGCGCCGACCGCCGGCAAACCCCCGGAGCCTCGGTGAAACGGGCTGGAAACAGGGGTTCTGGGGCTGGGGCAGAGATTCCCGGAACTTCTGGGCTGCAACTGCTGAAAATCACGGTGGGGGGATGCACATCCACCCCCCCCCCCACCAAAATCCCCCTCCAGGTGGGGACCCTGGTCTGTGCCTGGGCAGCAAAACCTCGAAGGAGACCCCAACGGCAGGGGATGTCCCAGGCTGGTCCTGCCCATCGGTTTCTCTCCACCCTTCCTCTGATTTTTAATCTTTGCCTGACGGGTGAAATCAACCCCATGAAATGAGGAAGGTGCCGGGAAGCCCCCACAGGAGGTCACTCAGCCCTGTCATCTCTGCAGGAGAGGGGTGCTGCACCTCAAGAATCCCCCTTCTCTCCATCTGGGGCCACGAGTTTGGCATCAAAAGAGGGATGAGACACCCCCGGGTGCTCCCATCTCAGCCTGTTTGTTTCAGATGGGGTCTGGGAACATGTTTGAAATCACATCTAAAGCAGGAGCTGACGCCGCTGTTCCCACATCACGTGAGTTGTGGTTTTGGTCTGTGTTTGACTTTCAGGATCGCAGAAAATCACTGTCTTGTGTTCCCAGGACGTCGCGGTGCTGAGGAACTAAAACTAGCCAGAGGGAATCAGGGGCACGAAGGTCCCTTCGTACCGCACCTGCCTGCTGTGCGGGGGTTTCAACAGGTCAGAGGGATTCCCAGCCCTGCACGGGACATCCAGCTCCCATCATTTCAGTCCTATCTCCTCAAAACCCCCAGCGCTCCCTGAGCCACCCTCTGCTGGGAGCATGGAAAGCTGAAGGAGGGCTCTGCAGACAGGATAGACCCTTCCCATCTTTTCAAAGAAGTCTCCAAACTACCATGGGGCAATGGCCCCATCACGAACCTGGCTTCATTTCCTCAGTTCTCCACAGGTGCTGTCCTCTTGCACCAACCAGCCACCCTGGGGGATTTGGGGTCTCAAGGTGGGCACAAGGAAACCCGCTGCCCTGAAGTGTCTCCTCCGCCGGCTCCTCTCCCGCGTGAGCTTTGCAGTGCCGGCGGGTCCGCTCGCCGCTAGCCTTTTCCATGGATACCTCAAGGCTGGCAGCACCAAATAACAAGTAAATAAGAGCCCTGACAGCCAGCAACTGCCCTTCGTGCAGATCACTGATCTCTTGACACATGGTCTTTGAGACCTGGGCCACGGGGAGGGAGGCTGAAAGGGAAGAAAGGCTAGTGGCGTCAATGGCAGGGCTGCTGGCCGGCTAATAACCCCTCGCCTGGCTTTGTCTGGGTACACTCAGCCCTAGCTGGGATCAATTCAGCACGACAAAAAAATCCCCCCTCTCACCCTCCTGGTGTCTGCCCTGCCGTGGGTGCCCCCACGAGGGTCCCGGCTCGCTGGGCTAAGGGCGAAGCTGAAGCCGCTGCAGGTATTAATAGCCCCCACGTTGTAACCAGCAGTCATTCTCTGCTGTGTTTTCCCCTCCACGCTGAAAACAAACCCTTCACTTGATCCGTTTGTCCTCTCTCAGTTGCCATCTGTCTTCCATCCTTCAAATCTCACCTTAAAAACTGCCTCTTGAGCAAATCCTCCCTGCCGGCCCCGCGCGCCGTCTCGCCCGGCGCAGGCCTGACACTACAAGCGCTCATTGAAGTGAAGGGGATTTGAGAGCGGGCAGGACACAGCAGGATTAAGGGCACAGATTGTGCAGCCCGGGCCCTGCCTGCAGAGCCAAGCCCCTCTGCCTGCTTGCTGCCACCAAGCCCTGGGCCCTCCTGCTCCCTCTGCTCCTTTGGGGCTCGTCCCGCCGGCGCATGGGCACCACCACCTCTCTGGCCCTGGTGTGTTGGAGGGAAGCACCCGAGTCAGCCCCCCTGGAGCCCTCCAGGTACCCTCCCCTGCAGCTGGGAGCAGAAGGGGTCACCTCCCAAGTGCTGGCGCGGAGGTAGAGGGGTGGTTGGGGCTGCTGTTTGCACAGATGTGGCGGGTGCTGTCCCAGCTCACGGCGTGCCGGTGTGGGACCCACTGCACCACCCACCAGCAGCATCTGCGGGGCGGCCCCGGCCAAGCCCGTGAATCACGAGCACATCAAAGCGCCGGCAGCGCGAGCACTAACAAACCTGGCAGCCGGCTCCGCGCAGACAGTGCCTGCGCAGATGTTCAGCAGCAGCTTTTCTCAATTACAAAGAGCAGCAGAATTTACCAGAAACGCCAGGGAGGGGAAGGAGCCCTGGCCAGCAGAGGGGCTGCAGCAGAGCCCACGCACTGCTCGCAGCTCCACGAGCTGGCGCAGAGCAGCGCCTCTCCACCTCCCTCTCTTTTGCACCCGTGTTACATTACCCCCCGTTTCCCTGCAGCCCTCACTTGTGGGGGTCACCTGCTGCCACGAGGATCTTGATCATCTAAACCCCACGTGGACTTTGATGTGTGTGGAGGAGAGCTCAGATGTGCCCACACCTGACCAAAACCTTTGGAGCTGGTGAGACTCCTGCTGTGAAATTAACCCACGTGATTTCCAAATCGATCGTGTGACCCATGAGGAGGTGACACACAGTGTCTTCTGCTGGAGCCTGGCAAGGGCAGCCCTGACCCTGCCCAGCTCCCACAGACACCCTGAACGGCCAGGAGTCTCGTGGCCCGGCCAGTTGCCTGGTGGGACAATGGCATCACTCCCACATGACGGCTGGACTTTCCCCTTTTGATAGCCAAAGGGGCAAAATCCAACAGACCCCGAGAGGTGGCTGCACCACAGACACCCTTTATGTGGGAGGAGAAGCAGTGGGATGTGCCTGGTCCTGCCTGTCCCTCCAGGGACGGAGCTGGGGGAGACGGAGCGAGGTGGGCAGGCAGGGCATGGGGCCGGCTCTTCACCCCAGGCTGCAGGTGCTGCCTCTGGTTTTCTGCTTGGATGAAGCCACTGGTCTGAACGTGGTTTGTAACCTTCAGCCCAAAGCAAAACCTTGCCAAAGTCCTTTCTCCAGATTCCAAACCTAACGAGCTCACCCATCACAGAATCCCAGAACATTAGGGAAGGAAGGGACCTCGAAAGATCATCCAGTCCAATCCCCCTGACACAACAGGATCCATTAGATCCAGTCACACAGGAACATGTCCAGGTGGGTTTTAAACGTCTCCAGAGAAGAAGACTCCACAACCCCCCTGGGCAGCCCCTTCCAGGGCTCTGGCACCCTCGCTGGGAAGAAGGTCCTTCTCACACTGATGTGGAACCTCCTCTGTTCCAGCTCACACCCACTGCCCCTTGTCCTGTCATTAGATGCCCCTGAGCAGAGCCTGGCTCCATCCTCCTGACACCCATCACTTCTACCCAGGACTGTCAGGTACAGCGCAAGGACCAGTGGCACCAGGCCAGTGAACTCTCCTCACTGGGGGATGCAGAGACACTCGTGCTCCTCACATCAAGGGGTCCTCTCTCATCCATCTGAGGCGTATTTTATGTGAAAACATCCTTGGTTTCTCCCCCACAGCATGGAGTGGGTGCAGAGCCCCACAGTCCGGCACTTCTCACCTCCCCAGAGACAGGGGGAGAGAGAGAGAGAGGGGCTGGGTGGGAGTGGGATTATCACCCAGCTGGCAGCGGGCACGGCTGGCACCGGCCTTTTATTACCATCCTATAATAATATTGTAAATACTGCCTGGGAAATAATTACATCCTATAAATACGCAGCAGCCTGTGGTTTGAGCCAGGAGCGGTTCCTGACACCCGCTTTAAAGGGACGTTTCATGTCTTGTTTATAGATTAGATTTTAACCTGACAACCTTTTAACGTTGTATTAAATTAGACATTAACTTCATGTGACTGCTCACCGTGGAGCTGACCCACTGAGCGGCTGAGCGCCGCGGAATAGCTCAGATACCTTTCGGACGGGGAAGTTTCCAAGAGAATTCAGAGTCCTTGATCTAGAGCAGGGCTTTACTGCTTATGGGGAGGTGGCAGAAGGGCTGCCAGGGAGCTGCAGGCCAGTCACACTGTGCCCAGCCCTGGGGATCACAGAATCATCCTGGCTGGAAGGGACCTAGCCCAGCCCTCCTCCCAACAGCCCCCTAACCCCTGGACCATGGCCTGAAGTGCTCTAGATACTTGGTTTTCAAACACCTCCAGGGACGGGGACTCCACCACCTCCCCGGGCAGCCTGCTCCCTGGATGTGGGGGAACTCAGTGGGATGCAAGGAAGGGAGGGCAGGGCACACAAACCCCCAGGTCTGCCTGCTGTGGTGACCAGTAGTCACCCTTCTGGCATCGCCCCAGACAGAGCTGCTGGGAGACGAACCCGCTGGCGCTGGAGCTGCCACCTCGTGCCCAGCACTGAGCGCACACTGGGAACTGCTGAGCACTGGCGGATCCCAGTAACAGCTGGATGCCCTGCAGGGCTTGGCTCATGGGACCTCTAGCACAAGCACAGGATCCCCACCCCTGGCACAGGGTAGGGAGGCACCTCTGCAGCCATAGAAAAGGCTGGAAAAGACCTTTAAGACCATCAACCCACAGGACCAGTGCTGGTGGCTGTGACCTGCACAGGGCCGTCAGGATTTTGTGGTGAATTCCCGCAGCAGAAATTCCCAAGAAAGGCAAAAACTCATCCTGGTTACTCACCCACAGGTGCACAGCTCCAAGCTACAGCCCGGCTCAGGAAGGACAGGGTGGCAGTTGATGGGACAGCAGCCATGCCCAGGCACAGCCAGGAATGGCCACAGGTCCCCAGAGCTGGGGGGACATATCCCCCAGCCTCATCCTGCAGCAGGGAACAGCAGCTCCAGTGCTGACCCCACAGAACCATTAAGGTTGGAAAGGGCCTCTAAGATTATCAAGTTCAACCTTCAGCTTAACACCTCCAAGACCACGGATGGAGCTGGAGGAACAAGGGTGCAGCTCTGCATGGTCCAGCACTCCCAGTCCATCTCTGGAGCTGGTGGCTTGCATCCCTGCTACAACCTGCCCTTTGTCTTCACCAGGGCAAAGGCACTTTCAGGTGTCACTGAAACCTCCTCCCAGTGAGGACTGCAGAGGCTAAAGCCCTGTGACACCCAAACTGAAAGGCCAACCAGTGTTGGGGCAGTCAAGGGGTTTCATAGTGGAGCCAGAGGGGTGGGAAGCAGTCCTAGAATCATGGAATCACTCAGGTTGGAAAAGACCCCTGGGATCAGCGAGTCCAACCATCAACCCTACTCTGCAAGGTCACCCCTAAACCAGATCCCCCAACACCACATCTAAGCGACTTTTAAGCTCATCCAGGGATGGGGACTCAGCCACAACCCTGGGCAGCCCATCCCAGTCCCTGACCACTTCTCCATGAAGAACTTGTTCCTAATGTCCAGTCTAACCCTCCCCTGTTGAAGCTTGAAGCCCTTCCCTCTGGTTCTGCCACTAATTACCTGTGAGAAGAGCCCAGCACCAGCATCTCTGCAGGGTCCCTTCAGATAGTTGTGGAGAGCAATGAGGTCTCCCCTCTTCTTCTTCGACCTAACCAGCCCCAGCTCTCTCAACCTCTCCTCATCACATTTATCCTCCAGGCCCTGACCTGGGCAGGGACAGGTGGGGACACAGCTGAAGCCTCTTGTCTTTGATCAGTTCTGTTCTCACCAGCCCTGCTCCTACAGACCCTCCAACAGTGGGTCCATGCAGTTACCAGGAGCCTCAAGCTCATCCCAGTGTCTTTTCCATCTGTGGAACAGGCCAGGCAGCAGATTCCATCATTTATTTTCCTAGGTGCAGGAGCCACCGCATCAAAAACCCCTCTACAACCCAAACCTTCCCCTCCACAACTTCTGTTCCAGTTAAAACTCAGGGAGAAAACAAACCCCAACCCCAACCCCTGCTCAGCGCAGACCTTCTCTTCGCTGCCACCCCGGCGAGCGCATCGCAGCGCCATCGCCCTGCTAAGTGCGAGCCCGCCGACGCCGGGTTTACGGTTACACTCAGCAGCTGCGAGACATTAGGCAGAAGTGATTACAACCTACTGGAGGATACCGAACATTTTTACAATATCTCAGGAGCACAAGGGGAGAGACAACAGGAAATGGCGCAAACTTTCCTACCCTGCGCAGCAGCGAGCCCGAGCGGGGAAGAGACACGCGGGGACGCGGCGCGGACGCCTTCTGGGTGCCCGCAGAGCTCCTCAGGAACGGCCGGCGAAAGCGCCCTGCGTTCAGGGAGGAGGGCGAGTGGGACCGAGGGATTCCACTGCTGTGCTCTGCAGCCAAACCCTTCTCAGGCTCCTTGTTGAGGAGGGGGGATGGAGTCTGTCCTCTACCAGCCTTGTTGGCAACACCTTGCTCTTGGACGCGTTAATGCTGCACAGGGCTGGTCAACCAGAAGCTGGTGGAGCTGGGCAGCAGGAGGGGGTTTGTCACCTTCCCTTGGCTCCATCTCGGGGCAAAGCAAGTGGAGGCTGAGCCCCACGGGACCCGCAAAGCTCTGGGAAACACCAGCCCCACCGAGCTCCGAGATTCGGTTTCATCCGAGCTTGGAGCGCTCGTGTGTGGAGACCCTTTGCCTGGTCACCTCCTGCCAAGCAGCAAACGGGTCCCCTGCTGCTCGTGTGTGTGTCTGTGTGTGTCTGTGTATGAGTGTGTCTGTGTATGTCTGTGTGTGTATGAGTGTGTCTGTGTATATGTGTGTCTGTGTATGAGTGTGTCTGTGTGTGTGTCTGTGTGTGTATATGTGTGTCTGTGCATGTCTGTGTGTCTCTGTGTGTGTGTGTCTCTGTGTGTGTGCCTGAGTGTGTGTATATGTGTGTCTGTGCATCTCTGTGTGTGTATGTGTGTGTGTATGTGTGTGTGTCTCTCTGTGTGAGTGTGTCTCTGTGTGTGTGTCTGCATGTGTGTGTGTCTGTGTGTGCACGCATCTCTGGGTGTGTGTGTTTGCGTGTGTGTCTGTGTGTGCGCACATCTCTGGGTGTCTGTGTCTCTGTGTGTGTGTCTGTGTGTGCGCACATCTCTGGGTGTCTGTGTGTGTGTGTTATGGGGTGCAGGGAAGGCTGCACAAGCAGCACTCCCCATGTGTCGGTGAGCTCGCTCGGAGCGCAGCGGTTGCCAGAAGGGCTCCCCTCACGCACGCCTTGACCCGCAGCCCACCCACCTTCAACGAGACCTTCTGCCTTCTGAACTCAGCAGGAGGCTCTTGTTTACTACTGCTGGAAACAGCTTAAAACCTGCCGCTCCAACCTGTCTGCTGGGCTCTTTTGAGCCAGAGGGTTGTATCAGGGTACAACGTTCTCGTGGGGCTGCTGGCCACCGGGCACTCACCTGGGTTTCTGCTACCACAACGGGAGACGCTCCAACCGACCCCTGCACAGACCACGAGCCTCCAGCTTTTTTCTGCGTCAAGTGGGGTTTGGATCAGTCTGTACATTGAAAACCTGGTTCCATTAGAGTCAGGGACAAACCCTGGCAGCAATATTCTGGCCACGGGAAAGGGCTTCCTGCTGGGGCTAAGGTGGAGGAAAGGGGGTGCCCATCTGAAATGGGGTTGGGGTGCTCACACCAAGGGGATGTGCTTAGTCAGGCTCTGAAGAGCTACACTCGAATCAGATCCTATTGAGTTATGGTTGAACCAGATCCTATAGAGTTATCACTGAATCAGACCCTATAGAGTTATGGTTGAGTGAGATCAAGACCCTACAGAGTTATGGTTGAATCGGTTCCTATAGAGATGTTGTTGAATCAGAATCCTACAGAGTTATGGTTGAATCAGACCCTACAGAGTTATGGTTGAATCAGACCCTATAGAGTTGTCGTTGAACTGGACCCTATAGAATTATTGTTGAATCAGAACCCTACAGAGTTACGGTTGAATCAGACTCTACAGAGTTATGGTTGAATCAGTTCCTACAGAGCTGTTGTTGAACCAAACCCTACAGAGTTATCATTGAACTGGACTCTATAGAATTATTGTTGAATCAGAACCCTACAGAGTTATGGTTGAATAAAAATCCTATAGAATTATGGTTGAATCAGACTCTACAGAGTTACGGTTGAATCAGAATCCTACAGAATTATGGTTGAATCAGAATCCTACAGAATTATGGTTGAATCAGAATCCTACAGAGTTACGGTTGAATCAGAATCCTACAGAATTATTGTTGAATCAGACCCTACAGAGTTACAGCTGAACCAGAACCGTACGGTTGAACCCGAACCCTACGGGGTTACGCTTGACTCAGAGCCCTACACAGCTATGGTTGACTCAGACCCTCCAGAGCTCAGTTGCAACACTCCTGGCTTGCGCGGCCTCACTGAGGAGCTGGAACTCGCTGCTGGTTCTGCTGGGTCATCTGTGCACGGATCCCATTAACGTGAACTCGGCCCCTCGCAGCAGTGAGCTCTTTTATTTTTAAACCTCCGGGTTCTCTGAATGGGCTGGCTACGGGGCGCGCGGCAGCGGGGAATTCAGGACATTCTTTTCAATGACCCAGACTGCAAATATTTTGGTACAGCCCCAGTTTGTAGGGTTTTTGGGGTGGTTTTTCTTCTCCTCCCCACGCTCCCCCTTGAAACAAAACATCCTGATTCGAAGGAGCTTCTTGCAGACCGGGAATTTCCACATGGCTGTGTTGCAGCCCTTATAAAAAGTGATTTAAAGCCTGCCAACAACAAATACATTTCCAGTGACACCACTCGCCGCCCCGCGTTACCCTGCCTCGTGCGCTCAGCAACTGCCTTATCCAGGGCAGGAGGGAGAGAGCAATCGCCTTCCCCTACAGGAACTCGGTCCCTCACGGCTGGTTCCTTGGAAAACCTGGAGGGAAACAGCATCGCGGTGACAACACAATCCCTTCAGTGTGTTAATCTGGATTTTGCTTGAACTTCAGGAGCTGACCTGGGCTTGAACTGGGTTAAAAATCCTGACTGGGGTGGACTGAGTTGACCCGGGATCCCATTTGCCCACATGCCAGCCCTGCCCTCAGCCCCTCACTTGAAGCCTCTATTTTACGGGGATAAAGGAAGGAGCATTACAGCAGATGCAGCCCGCGGGACGGAGCTGTGAGCACCCAGGGGCCAACTCTCCTCTGATTCCACCCTCACTGAGGTTTTTTGTCGTAAAGGCCTGGCTGAGAATGAGGCAAGAAACTGAAATGATTGCTGCAGACTCCCAGATTTTATTAGTGGTTTCCCAGCCCGAAGAGAAAGGGGTGTGGGCTGGGGAAAGACCGTCTGAGTCGCAGCGTTTCAGCTCAAGACAACAAGGAAAACCCAGTCGAAGGCTGAATTGGGTGTTTGGGTTTTGGGGACAGAGTAGGAAGAGGGCGGTGGGTTCTGCATCGCTCACTGTGGCTGGTTTGATCTACAGGAGCACGAGAAGACTTGTGGGTTTAGCCCGTTTCCTCCCGTTGCTGTGACTCAAAGGGCAGCTATTAAAAACAAGGAGTGGGAAGGAAATTTCATAAGCTGATGGTCCCTTCTCACTCTCTGCTTCTCGACAGCAGCTGGCTGAGACGGAGGAATTCGCGCGGTTACTCTGCGTGAGCCCACGGCTCTTCTGTCAGCGGAGCTTCACGGTGACGGCTTCGACTCTGCACGTGGAGGCTGCTGTATGGGTTCTGCCCAGCCTCTTGAGTAACACAACAGATGGAGGTGTCTCTGCTTCCAGCACCCACTGGGATGAAGAAGCAGGGCCCCAAGCAACGCACAGAGCTGGGGTCAGACACCAGAACGAGGTGGCTGCTGATGGTCACACCTCCAAGGGATCCCATTCCTAAAAACCCCATCCTTGCACGTGGGAACCAGAAAGCCAGGAGCAAGCCCGCGCTAGACCGGCTGTGTCACATCCACTGACGGCTTTCACTAGAGCCCTCGCGCGAGTAAAGAGCTGCAGGAAGCTACGCGAAGCCCACAGCCGGCCCAGAAACACTCCGCGATCACCGGTGCTTCAGCAGTTTCTCGTTTCACTTAGGTTTATTCACTGACACATGCATTTGTGGACAGAGAGCTGAGTTCCAAGGAACAACTTTTATAACCAAAGAGGAGGAATCTGGGGCTGCAGTTAGTCGATCAAGCACGTTTCTAAAATACAGGACTAGAAGAAAATGGGAGCGAGAGAGAGAATTCTTCCCAAGGACAGAAAACAGAAGCACTTCCTTCGGTAAAGACTCCTGGCACTGAGGAGGCTCAGTGGGGAAGGAGGGCAGCAAGGAGATACAGCGAGGGAGGAATAACATTATCAACCTTGTCCACAGAAAGTTCTCCAGTTTCCACTCTCTCCAGTTCATTCGTTGATGCTGGGCACTTCAGCAAACGGCGAGAGCTCCTCTGAGATACGGAGATTCCCTTCGTCCCTTGACACCGAAAGAGCAGAGAACGGTCGTGAAACCATGAGCTCGACCAGAAAATGGCTTGGAAATACTTCTCCTCAACCAACCTCGTCCTGAGCACAGCGAGAAAACGAAGCCGCGGAGCTGTCGGGACCGAAGACGGAGTCTCTTCATATTGCACAGGAACACAAAGTCTCCAGGTTTAGTGAATAGGAAGGTTTACGAGTCGTCGGTATTTATCAGGGCAACGAGACGCATCCAGCGCGGTGGTGAGCTGGCGGGTGACAGACACAGTGGGGCTGGTTGGGCGCGAGGCGGCTCGTTACCCAGGCTGGATCTCCCCGGGGACGTCGGGTTCGTTCAGGGGAAGCCGGTGGGGAAAAGGCTGAGGGGCTGGTTCTCGTTAGTCGGGAGAGGTGACCTGTAGCCATCGAAGTTGCGTGGGATGCTGCCGCTGGTGGAGCCAGAGCTGTTACTGAGCGTCTCTATGCTTCCCTCGCGCTGCAGCTCTGCAATGGGAAGAGAGCAGGTCCAGGTTAGCAACTTGGATACACCCAGAGGTGCCATTAAACGGCCGCTTTATCGGCAGATCTGTTCCTAGCGTCATTGCTCTAACATTTGCTCATCATCCTCCGTCTCTGGGGTGGTTTATGAATCATCCCAGAGACATCCCAGCTCCTGGGTCTACATCTCTGCCGGCTCACAGCACAGCTGAGCCAAAGCAGAGCTGCTCGGAGACGTGAGGCCCTGCCTGGCAGAGCAGCTCCATCACATCAGCAGGGTCTGAGGTCGCTGACTCATGACATCTCATGGATGGAGAGCGGGGATGCTCCTGGCTGCACTGAGCAGGGGGTGGAGGGCACGGTGGCAGCAGAGGGCACGGCAGTGCTGCTGAGATGGTGGGGAGCGGGGGGTGGCAGCCGCACCGGTGACCAGTGGTGTGCACCAGCAGTGCAGTCCCCCACCTTGGGAGCACCAGGGACTTTCCACAAGCACAGACAGACAGAAATAACTCTGCCTTTTCAAGCCAAAGAGAAAACACCTCCTTTCCTGCAAGCCTGAGCTGTGCCTCAAAGCCAAAGAGAAAGCGAGTCTGCCTGTGGATCTCCCTGTGCCAGTCACCCTCTGCTCCCCTCAGTGACCTCCCAGAGCCTTTGCTGCTCCCTAATCTCGCAGGAGGAGGACTTTTGTGTGCGCAGAGCGTCGCCGCGAGCTGTGGCCTCTCTGTGAGCCACTTGAACCCAACAGTTGACTCAGTGGCAGCGTGCAGCAGCGCCGCTGGGCAGCGTCACCGCGGGCAGCACTCGGCGGCGGCATGTAGCAGTGAGATTAGGCAGAGCCCCACGGACACGACAGGAATCCTCTCCCAGACACGCGGCGACAGGCTGCAAGAAATACCCTGGCGGGTCGCGACGCCCGGCCCCGAGAGCCACTTCCGCCGGCGGCTGCTGTGCAGCCTGTGCTGATGGGATGGGGACAGGAGCTCTGGGCCAACCCCTCCTCTGCTACAAGTGAAACAGAAAAAACCCTCTTGTTTGCTGTAAAAGGGGGCAAAACCCCAGAGCCGCCTGCCCTGTCCCTGCAGTGGGAGTTTTGCTAGAATGGCCACGGAAAGCAGCAGCAGGTGCTGGAGAACTGGTCCCTGCTTTGCTCTCTGCTAAATATTCCTGCGCTGTCTGCACCCCTCTGGGCCACAGGTGGAGAGTGAACCTTCTGTAAACACCACGGTGGCCCCACTGTGGCAACAGGACCCTGAGATAAGGACACAGCCAGGTGCCAGGTGTCGGGCGAAGCCGGTTCTGCGCTAAACCTAAAAGCAGCTTGCTGTGCGTACCTGGGCACCGCGGCTGGGCCAGGGCTCACCTAGCAAAGGAGGGCTCGGGGAGTTCATCCTGGACCGTGGAGGTAACCTGCCACCAAGATCATCTGCCCAGGACACAGGCAAACCAAAGCAGCAGGAAAGCAGCGATACCAGCAACCTCAGCTGCTTCAATGGCCCTGTCTTGCCAGGACTCGGTGAAGGAAGGTCCGTGTCTAACCCTCTCCACTCTCCTCGCATCCTTTTACTCTCCCATGAGTTCAGGAGGTGCAAAGAGCAACCTAAACCAGCAAAGAGCGGCGCATCCCACACTAATGCCGCGCTCAGCCCGTCTGACTCGGGGCTTTTATCTCCCCGCGCGCACAGCTGGCTTCGGTTAAGCGCCCCACGTCAGGGCGCTGGGCAGCCATCGCTCTGCTGGGCCGGCTGGAGCTCCCCCACGGCCCGTGGGCTGCCGGACTGCTCACGGGGCTATTCCCTCGCTCTCTCTTTTTCAGCTACAAATGATTTTTTGGCCAAGCTGCTGCATTCTGGAGCCACAGCAAAAGAAAAGAGAGGGGATGAGTGAGGCTGTGCTTGTTTCCCTGCAGCCCCTTGGCTCCTGTGTGCCCGTATCCGACCCCGGGGCCATGGGGATGAGCTCCTGCCTGCCAGCTCCCTGGCCACGCTGCTTCCTGCCTGTCCTTTGGGCACTGGTGTGGCACGAGCGCCCTGCCAGGGTGGGGTGTAGGGGATTTGGGATGGCAGGGTGGCTTTTCTGGGGTCTGCGGGACTTCTGCATCCAGCAGCTCCTGTCAGTCTGCGGGGGCCTGCCAGGGGGTGGCACTGCAGAGGCTGATGCCAGCCAGGGAAGAACAAATCTGGGAGGCAGAGCAGCGGGCACAGGGCCTGGCTGGAGATGCTGGGATCCCGTCCTGCCTTGGCATCGTCGCTGCTCCTCTTTCTGCTTCCACTGCTCCTGGGAGATGTGCAAACCCTCCAGTCAGCAACGGGAAGGGACAAGACGGAGCGGAAAGTGATGCGAAGGCTCTAGGGGAAGCAAGTTTTCCAGCCTGCTCTGGGTTCAGAGGGGGTCAGGCTCAGAGCTGGGTGAGCTCCTGCATCCCCCCACCATCCCCAGCACCGCACACGGCGAACTCACACAGTCCCTGGGGGCAAACGCAGCCGGGAGCTGCCGGTCTGCCCTGCGGCGCGAAGCCGCTCTCTCTGGAACTCATCACACAGCGAGGCAGCCGAGCGGTGCATTCTGATACCCACGAGAGGTGCTGAACAGCCCTGGAAAGCACTGCCGTGCTCAGGAAATCGGGCTCTTGCCCTCGCCGGGCTCTGTGCACGGCTGGGTCACAAGAGAGGTGCAATCAGCCCTTGCACGGGCACCAGGGCTGACCTGTGCTGCATGTATGACCCCCGGGGCCGCAGGCGGCACATTCTCCTACCTGCCCCTAAATCAGAGCTTTCTTCAGCTGTTTCATTAATAAAAAACACAATAAACACACAGAAGAATCCACTGCAAACTATTCCTCTCAGACAGCAGCCAGGGCGCAGCACGGTGACAGCGATGCCATCCCCAGGGGGAGCTCAGGCAAGAGTAGGAACAGCTCCGTGACATGGGGACACCCTTCCTGTTACTGGGTGAAGAACTGAGGGATCGCAGAATCACAGGATGGCCCAGGATGGAAGGGACCTCCAAAGGTCATCTAGTCATAGAATCACAGAATCATGAAGGATTGGAAGGGACCTCGAAAGATCATTTAGTCCAATCCCCCTGTCACAGCAGGATCACCTAGACCAAGTCATAGCATCAGCCAGGGTTAGTCCAACCTGCTTGCAGGGAGCAGGGACAACCTCAGCTAGATCAGGCTGCCCAGAGCCTTGTCCAGGCTCCTCTTCAATATCTCCAGAAATGGGCCCTCAGCTACCTGCCTGGGCAACCTGTTCCAGTGTTCAACCCATTTCCTGCTGAAGAACTTCTTCCCAACAGCCCGTTTCACTCTTTCCTGCTCTAATATGAAACCACTGCCCCTTGTCTTATCATGCCAGGTCTTGGCAGACTTCTTGTGGCCTCCTTCAGGGACTGGAAGGTCACCCTCAGGCTCCCCCAGAGCCTTCTCCAGGCTGAACAACCCCAGCTCCCTCCCCCTGACCTGTGATGGACTCGACACCTGCACAGACCCACCTGGTACAGAAGAAGCCCCCCTGGTGTGGTGGGGCTGTTGGGTATCAAAAGAGGAAGGTCCCTCACACACGGACAGCACAGCAGTGAGAAGGGGAGACAACTCCCAGCCCTAAATAGGAGACCTTTCACATAACTAGTCCAACCACCGACGTCCTCTGTGCTGGGAACACACCAAGAGACACAAAACAGATGCGAAAGGCAGCATCCTTGAGCAGGAAGCCGGGGGGACAGGGCAGGAGAGGCTGCATCATGGCTCAGCACCGCGTCGGCCGAGCAGGACCAACTGCCCGGCCAGCGGGATCTCGTTTACTGCGGCGGAGTTTCGCCAGCGATGGCCTTGGCCCCAGCCTGTCTGAGGGTTATTGTATCTGCATTCCCCCATGCACAGACTGTCGAGATGGATTAACTTCCTCCAATGTACCAGTAAAACAACCTCTTAGGATACACTTTAATGAACTTGTCCGGTAGCCAACAAATTGTGCATCATAGAAAACCCATTCGGCCCTTATAGACTCGCTGGCTGTTTTGTAATGACTGCAATTTGCTTCTGCTGAAGCAAGATAACCCGGGCTGAGAAGTCAGGCTTTGCAGAAACCTAAATATTTGATCTGGTTGGGAGTGGGGGGGTGGGGGGTGGGTGGGAGAAGGAAGAAAGGGGCCTCTGGGAGCTATTTATGGGGTCAAAATAACATGAGACCTGCTCTTCTCGTAGCATTTCCACCATCAAGGAAATGAAATACTGTGAGAAGACCAGCACTTGCATTATTTTGGCCCCATAAATGGCTCCCTGAGGCTTTCAAAAGCCCGTGAAAAACAAACACAAACACAAATAAATGCTAATACTGAAAACGTAAATAGTAAAACCTGCCCACGTCCCCCGAGGAAACTACTCACAAAGTCCTGCCGGCCCTAAACCAACTCCCCCCCAAAAAAGAAGGCAGAGGGAAAAAACAGGACGAAGGAGCAGGAACATCTGCTGAAGCCATGAGGAGAAAGTGACTTCAGGGGAGCTGGGAACAACCCTGCCTGCGCTTTTGTCGGTAGCAGTAATGGGCACCACCGGCATCACCCAGGGTCCCAGTGTCCTGGGGATTTTCAGAGCATACACACTGTGCTGTGGTGGTGGCAGTGGAGCCACCAGCCCTCATCGCTGCTGCTGGGGTCTCCAGCCCTCCCTTCCATGGCCTGGCACCACCAGGAGACATCGACATTGCCTGGAGGTGGTCAAAGTGGTGCAAAACAACGGCTGGCTGCTCGGTGCCCGGCTCTGCTTCCACAGCCCCACACCGGCACAGCTGTCCTGCAGGAGCGCGTGGGGAAGCAAAGCCAAACCTCCTGGAGAACGCTTCTCCCCGCTGGTATTCCTGACTGCCATCCTGACTGATGGTCCTGTCCCCTGTTCTGTGTCCCAGGCACTGGGCTGGCTGCAAAGCGGAGAGGAGAAGGAAGAACCACAGAATCACAAAATCATCATCAAGGTTGGAAAAGAGCTTCAAGATCAAGTCCAGTTGTCTGCCCTACAACCCCCAACCACCACCCTGTCTCCTCAAACACCCTGGCTGTCCAACTGTTGAGCCCTTCCAGGGATGGTGCCTTCATCCCCTCCCTGGGCAGCCTGTTCCAAGGCCTCCCCACTCTTTCTGGGAAGAAGTTTTTCCTAAGATTCAACCTGACCATCCCCTGGCACGACCTGACCCCATTTCCTCTGCTCCTATCGCCAGTCCCTAGGGAGAAGAGGCCACCCCCTGCCTCACTTCTGCCTCCCTTCAGGTAGCTGTAGAGAGCTGTGAGGTCTCATAGAATCATTAGGGATTGGAAGAGACCTCGAAAGATCATCCAGTCCCCTCAGCCCCCTCTTCTCCAGGCTGAACACCCCCAGCTCCCTCAGTCTCTCCCCATCAGACCTGTTCTCCAGACCCCAAACCAGCCCAGTTCCCCTTCTCTGCCCCCTCTCCGTGTCCTTCCCATACTGTGGTGCCCAGACTGCCCCCAGCACCCAAGGTGAGGAAGAAGAGCTGCTCTGGGGACCTCCCTGGCTCCTGATGTCTGGGCGAGTGGTGCCGTGTCCCATGCAATTCCAGAAAGCTCCAGGAACTGTTGGCGGACCCCGGATCCAATCTAGAAGGGTCCAGAGCCCTGCCAAGCCTAAATGTGAAGCCATTCTACAGGGCACATTAATTTGATGCCTGAAGAAAATCCATATGGCCCTCTTTTGCTGGGAACACTCATAAATTATGCTGCCTCTCCTCTTGGTGCTCCCTCTGCACGGGGCCACTCGAAGCCGGGGCATCTCCTTTATGTCTCCTCGGAAAAAAAAACCCCCACAAAAAGGCTCCTCTCTTCTCCTCTCCGGCGCATTATTTCTTCTAATGGTTTTTTCCTTTCTCTCTGTTTGCTTTCCCCCCGTTAAGCGCAGCTTCAGAATATCCTCCCAAATCATCTGCTGGAAAGAGCTGACCCTTTCCTCTTACCTAGCGAGGGGCTGCCCAGGCTCCCGCACGGCCCGGCTGGGATAAATGATCCAATGACAGCAGCCTGATGTGTCAGGGCAGCGGGGAAGCGGCAGCAACTCTGAATACAAGAATTATTCTTCATCATCTCAAACTGTCACAACACATTACCCTCAAAGCCGCAGCTCGCTGAAGGAGTGACCCTGGACTGAATGGGAGAGTGCTCGGGGAAAGAACTAATTGTAGCCTCTTTTCACACGTCAGTCACTTTTCACAGCACCCGGCCTTTCAAGCTCAACTAATGTCAAGTTCCCTTTTCCTTTTGCTGGGCTGAGTATTTCTGATTTTTAAGGATGGCATTTTTAAAGGAACAAGGTCCCCGGCGAAGGGATGAGGCCAGGGAGGGGAGGGAAGGAAGCGCCGGCGTGAGCACGCATCGCAAAGTCCATCAGCCGCCTGAAGAGTCGTTAGGAATTAGACAATTAACAAGTAGGAACGCAGGAAGTGGGGTAATGGCCATCGGGGCTTGAATCGCCTCCATTTCAGCCCTGTCACTCATGGCGATTGTTTCGGGGGGCGTCTCGGGCGGGAACACGCTCTGCCCCGTCCCCAAACCAGCCTCCCAGAGGATGGGGAGGAGAGAGGAGCCGCTTGCTGAGCATCCAAGACGATTCCCTTCATTTGGAGACGTGAGAAGACTCCCTGCAGGTGCAAGAGCCTGGTTGGTGCTCCAGGGCTGCAAGAGCCCTTCAGACCTTCTTGTCCTTAACCGAAACCCTACGGTGCTGGGCAGCAAGGGCTGTTTTCCCCCCTTGCACCCACACTGTCACGGGGACTTGCCGCGCTGACCGGGGCTTCTGAGTGTTACTTATTAACTGCAATGAATAATCATCACGAACCTTCTGCCATCTGGATTCTCATTCAGAAGGACCCTGCATAAAGCCAACGCTAAAAGGCAATTTGTATTAACACAATGGAAGGCTCGAGGATCTCTTAAACCGTTTGTCATTCACCCAACACTCCCCAGTGAACAGATTAGTTGGACATTTTTATTTCAGCAGTCGCTGCTGAGGGGAGCGGGACAGGCTCCCCCTCCCGAGGAGCTCACGCCGGCCCCCGACGCGCGGCTTCCGCTCGCCCGTGCTCTGACACGCACTTTTACACGTAAGCTCTCCACCGCTCTGTGTTTAGACAACAGCCCAAACTCAGCTGGATGCTTTTGGCTCCGCTTCTAGCGGAGCTTTTCCTCGGAACCCCACAACCAGGATGGGCATGGTGCTGCCCACGGCAGAGAAGGGCTCAAAAGCTGATGTGGTGCCGTAAACTGAACACAAAGTCCGGGAAACCGAGTTCCTGCTGCCCTTGTAGGTCTTTCCTGGATATTCTCTTTTTTCTTTATGAAATGCAATTATGCTAACGAGGGAGCTCTAATTATAATCCATCTCCACCACCCTCAGCGGCTGCTCCGAGGCGAGGACCTGCTGAGCTGGCTCCAGCCCCGCTGGCGACGAGGGCTGGGGGGGGCACCTCACCCTAGGGGGAACCTCTGCTTCTGGGTACTTGGAGAAGCAAAACTCTAATAGTAAACTCCAGTGAAACAACAGTACTGACTTCTCATGAAATATCTGGATTTCCCAACCTCCTTTCAGTCACAAAGAACTTTCTGGATGAAGGCGCTGTGACGCTGCTCCTCTCCGAGGGGAGCGCAGGCAGAAAGCCGGTTCCCAGGTTTTTATGTTCCGGCGGTGTTTACAAGTTCGTACGATTATGATGATGTTTAAAAGTCAATTAAAGCTGCTCTCTGCCTCAGGCCCTGCAGAAGCCATTAACTCGTGCCAGCTCCCCCTGCGCGCCATCCACGGGGACCGATTGCCTGCGATGCTTCGGGTGGCCGCGCCATCCCAGCTCCTCAGAAACGCTTCTTTTGCATCCCTTCCATCACACCAATGGCTTGAGGAAAAGAGGTGTTAAACTCCACTCAGAAGAGGAAATGTACCACCACAACACTCCAACACCGAGAATCAATTCCCCTATTAAAACTGCTTCATCCCGCTGCAAGCCGAAGGATGTCGAGGCACCACGATTGTCTCTGCCAAGTGAGAAAAGACCGGGCAGCGCTGCCCCAGCAGCGACTCTGAAATCCGAATGCGGTGGCCTATGTAGAACGTTAGTTACTGTCAAACTCCCTCACGATAACTTGGCCACCGGATCCACCCAGGGTTGGCTCGTGCCGTGCAACTGGAGATGAGAGCTGGCATGTTGGAACAAAGGTGTCAGGATCTAGCAAGGAGATGAGGAGGTACAGGAGGCAGGAGAGGACCAGGGGAGCGAAGACTGAGCCTTGTGAACATCGGAGCCCCTCCGAGAGCCCGGATTTCGTCGCTAGCGGCTCACTTCGGTGCGTTGATGCCAAACGATTCGCACTTAGGAAACGGAGAGGATGTCTGAGCCTTACATAAATGTCTGGGGTTACTCCAGGCACAGCGAGACGGTTGAGCTACCCACAAAACGTTTCCACACGTGAACTTCTCAAGAATCTCGTCTACCAAAACCATAAAAAAATCAAGCTACTTGGTTTTCTTCACTTTCAAAAAAGAACCCAAAAGGCTCCTCAGGACAACTCCTTGGGTCTGTGAAGGAGAAGATCCAAGACTGTGGCATCTCGCCAGACCTGACTCTGAGCATTTTATGGAAGGTTAAAAGTGCAGAAGATAAAGGATCAGCACGTAGAGGGAGAATGTCCTCCACAACAGGCGCTTTCACATGGACTGGGCTGCTTTTAAAAGGCTAATCTTGAGCTCCCTGTTTTTTGTGAAGAGTCTCAGGATGTTTTCCTCCATAAAAGGCACTTCAGGGGGATGAGTTACCCATTTTAGCCAGTGTGTGGCATTTCACAGGATCACAGCACATTAGGGATGGGAAGAGACCTCGACAGATCATCCAGTTCAATCCCCTTGACACAGCAGGACCACCTAGATCCAGTTGCACAGGAACACATCCAGGTGGGTTTTAAATGTCTCCAGAGAAGGAGACTCCACAACCCCCCTGGGCAGCCCCTTCCAGGGCTCTGTCACCCTCACTGGGAAGAAGGTCCTTCTGAAGTTGATGTGGAACCTCCTCTGCTCCAGCTCACACCCACTGCCCCTTGTCCTATCACTAGATGCCCCTGAGCAGAGCCTGGCTCCAGGGCTTACAGGAAACAACTCCTGTAGCCCATCCACTCCGCGGCAGCCTGTGCCACTTGGCGCAAGAGTTTTCAAACGGGGTGTGCAGGCAGGGTCAGTGGACTTTAAAGGAGTTGCCTCCATCCTGCAAGTTCAACAGGCTGCTCCTGTGAACCCGAGCCGTGCCGCACACGCAGCACCCGCTGTCCTGCACGCAGGACTTGTCATGCATCGAGGCAGAATTCTCCCGCGTCGCCGGTTACGCAAGCAGCACATCTGTGTATATCAGACCAAAAGCATTTGCAGGGAAAACACTGTATTAAAATTCCTGGGTCTGGTGGCTCATTCCCAGGGTTATGGGAGTGCCTCGGATTGCTCAACAGTGACTCCTCTGTCAGCCTCTGACTCCACAGAGGAAACACTAAGTCTGGGTAAGCTGCACGTTCGTGACACCTACCAGCCCCAGTCCTACCCCCTTGGGACTCTTTGGATCTTGCTCAGAAGTTTGGGAGGTGATGCTCCTACTCCTGAAAGCACCACACTTGTAGCCAGAGCAGCTCAGGACCCAACGCGTGGATCTAAGCATCCCCCTTCCCACCAGAGCTGCAGCTGGTCCACATCTACGCGCTGGGGGGTCCGGTCTCAGACTCAGAGGTGGCTGCAGCAAAGCCACCAGGCAGGAGATGACGTCCAGGAGCACTGAGGGAGTGCTGAGGCTTCCTCCTCCTCTCTTGGTCTTCGCTGAACAGCCCCAGCAAAAACTCTGGGTAAGGAAAACCCACCTGAAGGTCAAACCCACCAACGTGGTGGCAAGCTGAGGCTCTGGGCAGCCCCTTGCCCAGAAGGGGGGATTTCAGGAACATCTCACCCTTCCAACTCCAGCAGTTTCTTTCATGTCTAAGACCTCTTTTTCCCTCCTGTTGTGATGACACTGTGGTTATGGGGCCTCCTTAATAATCCTGGCTCAGGGAGACGAGGCAATCCCGGAGGAGGAGAAGTTGTGTGCCTCTGTGCATCTCCCATATGTGCCTCGTGTGCTCCTGACACAAACGGATTGCCGAGTGCATTTGAGAAGGATAAAATTACAAAGCAAAGTCATTCTGGCACAACTTCTAGTACTTCTGACACAGAGTGGCCTTTTGGGCCAGTGAGGAAAGCTACTAAGAGGCTCTGGGCTGTCTCCCTGGTGCAGATTGATGCTGAGGAGGAAGCTGGGCTGGAATTTGGGTTTGATTCAAAGGAAAAGTTGAAAGTTCAGGGGGAGCAGATGCTCAGCTGCTCCAAATCAGAAAAGTCTCGTTGAAGCTCACGAAATGATGTCACCGCAGACTCATCTAAGCAGTTCAAGGCTCTCGCGTCGGAAGAGCTCAGGTGGAGGTTGAAGGGTAGAGGTCTCCTCCTTTCATGTCCCTGACACAAACACAACTTCCTTGGTCTATCCAGTCAATTCTTTTTACGATAACGCTGACATCGCCGCTTCAAGCAGCCCAGTTTGCCAACGGCAGAGCTCATCTCACAGGGCACTCAAAGCTCACCGTAGCCCTCTCACAATCACGTCTCTCCCTAGATTATTAGCCAAGCCTAGAAAAACAACAGGCAGGCTGGTGTGGCAACCGTTCTGCAGGATTGCTCGGGGCTCTTCATCCACTCTCTCTGGTATTTATACAGCTCCAAATTCTGCTGTTAGACATAAATATGAAAGAGCCTCGATAAAAATGACATCTGATGCTTCATTTGGCCCTTAATGGGAGCTGTTCGACGCAGCGGTTTGGATTTGTCCTCATGACACCAGTAGGCAGCTGGAAAAAGGGAATTAGATGTTTCCATAGAATCATCAAGGTTGGAAAAGACCTTCAAGATCATCGTTCTCAGTATCAGTTCTCAGACACTTCTCAGTTGCTCTTACGGGCGAGCGCTGTGGCATGTCTGAACGAGCCCGTGGGCGTGCACGGGGCGGAGGATAACTCGTGTGTGAAATCTGAAAGACTTAAAGGCAACCCAAAGTGTTCCTGTGGCCAGAGCTCACGTAAAAGGCAACTGAAATCCTCTCAAGCTGTGCAGATTCTGGAGCATCTGGCACTGAAGCGGATGCAGCTACCTGCTCCTCGTGTGCTCTTCTGCAGACGTTTCACTCACATCTTGATGGGTGACCAGCTGCGTTGCCAAGAGATGAAGACAAAGGACAACAGAATCCTGGTGTGGTAGAGGCTAGAGGTATTTTTTAAAGAGTCTGGATAAAGGTAGCCTTGAGATACCAGGTTGGGGATCAATGCAACTAGCCTCCGTGGCTGCAGATGAGGTAGGAAGGCTCCAAGTTAATCTGTCATTTGATGAGCATCTCGGAATCCACCCTTGGTGACTGAGTGCCCCACAGGAAGAGCTGCTCACTGTCGGATGTGGGAATGGACAGGAGATGCTGTCCAAGGGAACCCTGGGATCTGCCTTGCAGGGAACCAGCACAGCAATATGCCCAAGCATGGCCATGCTCCTGGGCTCCCCAGTGTGATGCTACCTGGGGTCAGGGAAACTCTGCCACCATCCTCAGCCGTCTACAGCTCCGTGCTCCCACTCAGTGCCACCAAACTGGAGCAGGTCCTGGCTGTCGGCACCGTCCTGCCTGCAGCATTCCAAGAAAAACATCTTTGGAAATAGTGGGAGAAGTGACAGCAACCCTTTGTCTTTCACAACAGCATCAGCTTTTGATGTAAACACAAAGTTCATGTGTTGGGCAGACCCTGAGAAAGTCACCGACCAAGGAAATAACAAATAAATACTAAAAATAAATAAATTAGGAAAAGATGGTCTTTTAGCTGCAGGGGTCTTCTGGAAAGGGGGATAAAACGCCTCTCACAGAAGAAGGCAGTAAACAGTTTATGCCCTGGAAGAGCCATTTTATAGGGTGGGTGGCTTCCTGTGTGTCAGGAGGTGACTCGCCAGAAGCCATCCCCCAGTTCCACATCCTTCCACAACAGCAAGCCGTTGCTTAACAAATTCACCTTATTCCTGTCTGTGTGGAAAACCAGTCCCTTCCTCGCTGGGATGTGGGACGAAGCACAGGGAAGCTGCCTGGAGGAATATCAGAGGCTTCGGCTAATGTCTGAGGAACATGGAGCGAAACCCAAAAGCCAGAGCACTGGTGGCTTCTCTGAAGCGACCGGAATCAAACAGGAGAAGTGGGGAAGAAGCTATTTACATGTTGGAGAGGTTTAACTCTTCCTTTTTTCCAAATTAGCTCATGTGTTAATTACCAGTCATGTCATTTAAGAGGGCACCAGCATCAACAGGGCAAAAAGAGCAGCAGGTCTGGTATTTTCTTGTCTTTACGCTCTGTCTCAGCATCTTTGTCATCCTCAACTTTTACACAGCCCTGCTCTTTACACACCCCCTCGGATGAACCTCCCCAGGGGCCCAGAGCACCCTCCACCTCTGCTGGGGCAGCAGCAAAGGGTGTTTCTCAATCTGCAAAAGGCTTCTGACCCATGTGTCATTTGTCAAAGAAACTGGAAACCCATTTGTAATTTTTCTTGCTCTTTTTAGGAATTTCTTTGTCAGCAGACAATCTTGGGCAATAATAAACAGAGGAGGATGAAAAGCGCTGCAGCTCGAGGAGGGAGCTCAGGATATGATTCCTCCTCGCCGGATGCCTGGAAGATGTCACTGAAATTCCCTCTCCCTTAGCGCAACCCGCGCGGAGCCAATACGAACTCCCAGCAAAGTGCTTAAAAAGCCATTATTTATAATAACTGTTAAATGATGAGACATTGTTTACCCAGATCGCAAGATAAATTCTCACTTACAGAACGCTCGCCGGACCGTCCTCAGCGTCATCTGGTTCTTATTGAAATGCAAAAATGTAATTAGGCTCCCAATAACACAGCAGAAGAATTCAATAAGATGGGGCTTTTCACTTACAGTTTAATATGAACATTTTCCTATAAATGTTAATGAATAAAAGTCTACTGTTTTATATACATTATCCGTGGTGGGGAGACAGCAGGCTGGGAACGGAAGGACAGCTCATCTTTTCGTACCGCAAATGACGAGCTGTACCTCACACGGCCCTAACACTTCCCAGCAGTGGCAGGGATCTGGCCGTAACGCTGCTTCCTCCTGGGGCAGCCACCAGACCTGGGCACATGGGATGTGCTCCAGGGACGACTCTTCCCCATTGATCCTCAAGCAGACAACCCTTGGGGTATTTTTTATTCCTCTTCTCCTTGTTCTCTCTCCTCCCACCCTGCTTTCTCCACTGCAAGGATCAGACTGCGACCAGCACCGCCCTTACACAGGGATAGAGCCCTGAGCCCTGACATTCTTCGGCTCCACCACGGAGAGCAAGGCTAGATTATCGGCGAAATCAGGTTACTATTTGTCTGATACTGTGTTAAAGAAATGCTCTGGGGTGATGAGAGGTGATGGCACGGCTGCAGACTACAGAACAACGATAGGGAACGATATGGTATCCAAAGGGGTGGGCAAAAGCCCTTGCTGTTGGCAGAGGAGGCACAGTGGGAGTCCACTGGAAGACTTGTGCCTCCTGATGTCAATAGGAGAGGAACAGATCCTGTGCTGGAATAGGGGCCTCTGTGGCTGAGAGGATCAAACCCTGCAGGACCAGAGGCTTGGCTCACACCAGAACATCTAATGGTTGGACCCCATGACCGTAAAAGTCTCTTCCAACCAAACCAGTTCAGTGATTCTAGTGAGTTTAACTTTTGACCTTGCATTTCTTGCTGGGGCTTTCCCTGTTGGGTGATACTCCATCCTATCTCTAATGCTCATTCAACACTTTGACTGTTTTACAATTTACTCCTAACCTAGAGCCTTCTCTCCCTCCTGCCCTAGTGAGGGCAACGCACAGCCTACGAGACCTCAGCAACAGCCTGGTCTACTCACAATCCAGGGAACAGCAGATGCCCCTCAGCACCAGCAGGATGCTACTGCCCTGCAGGGGCAGGAAGGGGAGATGGCAAACTGGCCACCCATTGCTTTAAGATAACAAAAGGCTCACACTTTGGCTTGTGGATGCTCAGGAGATGCGCAGGGAGCAGAGATGGCAGCAGTGCCAGCCTTCCTCCAGCCAAGCTGGACTTCAGTCAAGCACCAGCCAACCCTGCCCAGACCTAAAGCAGGTCCAGTGAAAATCAGCAAAATACCTAAAGGCTCCTCAGGGCTGCAGGGCTTGGGAGGAGGGAGAGAAACCAGCTCGTCTTTATTCTGCCACTACTTCAGCAGCTGCAACAAGTTTTGGCTCCCAAAACAGCTGTAAAAATACCAGTCCTGGTTCAAATGCTGAGAGACGAGGGCTCTCATACTTGCTAAGAAAGATAAACTAGCCATCCTACATAAAAATACCGTGTGAAGACCCCAAAGAGGAATGGAAAATGCTGCAGCCTCCCAGTCTCCTGCACCCTGCTCAGTGTGGGCCCGCTCGGTGTGGGGCAGCCTTCAGAACGGCGACTTTTAAAGGGAAGATTTAATAAACACTGAGAAATGTTTCCAAATATTTAGAAAACCCCCAAACAACCGATTTCCAAGGCAAGCTCTGCAAACAGAAACTGAACGGAGGAAAACGGTCACAAACCAGCAGCTTCTGCGTGCACCAGGCGAGGCTGTGCTGAGCAGCAAAGCATCACCTCACGGGGGGCAGGATGCTGCGAAGGGCGCTGGAGGGATGCTCAGCCCCTTTGCAGAATCAGGCCTAAATAAATACCTACCATGACTTTCCTCTTGACACCAAGAGCAGAAGCTTCAGCGGTGCAAAAAAGCTGAAGGCTTTAGGAGGTGCCCAGCACAACAGCCAAAGGTGAGCAAAGCCAAGCTAGACAGAGCGGAGCTTTGCATTTTCCTGTGAAACACTGCAGTATTGCAGTAGGAAAATTCATTTGCTTAGTCATTAGGAGGAAAAAAAACCCTCCCAGAGCCAAGCGAACCAAAACACCAAACCCCAACGCAATAACAAATCTCTTCGGCAGAAAGGGAAGCGTTTCTCTGTTGAACTGCTTGAAGACAAAGCGCTGCGAAGGAAGATGTCCAGTCCCAAGTAATGTCACAGCCCGTGCAGGAGGGCTGAAGCACGTGCAGAGCAGCAAGAAATGAAGTTTTAAATGGAGTGCTGGCCCTATCTCCTGTCACTTCTTCCTATTCTAGGAGAAAGGACACGGCCGAGCTCATCTCACGTCTAGCAGCGCGAGATGCCTGGATGCAGACGTCGTTTAGTCATCCCCTATACGTTCCTCCCCACTTCTTTCTCCAGGAGGAACGACAAATCTGGAAATGTGGCTGCACTTTGTTTCATGATGGTATTGATTTTTCTGCAAAGGGAAAGTGCATTTCTCCCCCAGGTCTGCGCGCAGGCAAGGAAGGGTTAACAAAATGTTTATCACAGAGCTGGCTTCAGAGTTGAAAGTAATGTGATCAGTAATGAATTTTGTGTTACATTAGGTTGTATAAATGGACAGACAAGCGCAGACAACAAGTGGCCAGGAGTCGGGGCTAATCTAATGATGTAAAAATAGAGACAGCACCAATTATACTTGGGGCCAGCTCAGAGCTCCTGCAGGGACTGCAAATGAATAGGTACAAATCAAATTACTGACTAATAGACGCACTACAAGAGAGGGCAGTCAATGCTAAATACATTAGGGCCTTGTGACCTCTCTGCTCTGAACAGCAGAATCCTAAATTTGCCTTAAAAAAAAAAAGAAATTACAAAAAAAGAAGAAATAAATCAAAGAAACTCCTGTTTGTTTTAAGGAGAGACACAGGACAGTGCTATTTGGGAAACGGTTTGAGACACTTGGAGAGCTTCTTGTTTCGCTCCCCGATGTACACGTGACCCTTTGGAAGCTGGCAGAGGGTTAGCTTTTAGAAGAAGGAGAAGTAGTGGTTGTGCAAAGGTAAGACCTGATAACAACAGGGGTTTGTTACATACCAAAACATTTCAAAGCCATGTGCCTCTTTGTGCTGAGGTGTTTTACTGCTACTTCACCGGCTGTGTCTGCATTGAAAATAAAATATTGCTTACAAAAAATTGCCTTGATTGAAGGAGAAGAAGAAGAAGAGAAAGGAATCTCCCCACACCGCAACTGATAACAAGCAACTGCAGCTGATCCACTTGCTAGCAAATGGCAGAGAGTCAAGAGCTGTCCCGTGGTACCAGAGCTCCCAACAGAAAGAGCGGTAGGATTTGTTCCTATTAACAGCAAAATTCACACTAGAGACATTTGTGGTATCAGCACTCATCATCTCCCACCCCCTCAAGTAATGTATGGCCTGGAAGAAATCTCACTTAAAAACTCCTGGAGCTGGTGGTGGGTTTGGAAACCTAGGAAAGGGTTGGAAATTACAAGTGCCCTGTTGGCCTTGGCTGGGCTGCGGGACAGGGCTGCTCCAGGGACAGTGGCTGGGGCAGGAGACAGAGAGATGCCCATGTTGAAGCACTTGACGTCCAACTCCCACGCTGTTGCATGTAAGAAATAACCAATATACCCCTTTTTAAACTGGTGTGAGGCCAGTGCTGCTCCTCTCCCCCAGCACTGCAACAATGACAGCTCCTGAAGGGCCTGGAATTGTCATCTCTTTTAAACGAGGCTCATCCAAATAAACCTGATGTAGGAAGAACTGCATTGAGCTCTTAGACTTATTTGAAGGGGTAATTTAATCTCTGACCCTGGGATGAATATTCTGAGAGTTCAAAGGCTGCTTTTAGCATCAGTGTTATCCGATACAGCAGAGTGTTTGCTGCCTGAGCTGATTTTGCTCTGAACCTCTGCACAAATCTCTTTGCAGCAATGCTCTTCAGAGGGAAAATCAATTGTTCCGTGTCCCTGTGTTCCTGTATCCCGTGCCCAAGTGAGAATTAAGACTAACTGAGGAGAGGGAAGGGGGAAAATGTCTTGGAAGGATTAGAAGGAAGAGGAAGGAAAGAAAGAAGGAAGAAAGGAAGGGAAGAAGTGAGAGAGAAAGGAATAAAAAGGAACCACTCAAGGTTCTGACTCTATACAGGGCTGATTCTACTCATGAAACTACAAGTCCAGGTACATCTGTGTTCTGGTGGTTGCTCATGGCTGAACACAGCTTGTGCACACAGCCTTCCTCCTGTGGAAGAAACCCAGGCAGGCTGGTCCTTGCAGGGCATCAGTGGGCAGTGGCTTCCTCTCCTCCACTCTCCTGCAGAGGAACAAGGTCCCCAGCTCAGCCAGGCACTCCAGAAAGCGAGTGACTCCCCTTCTCCAAACCACAGATGTCATCACATCAGGATTCCAAAAACATCCACCTGCAAAGCTCAAAGGCTCTGGCTGGGGAGCAGGATCTTGACTGCCCCGAGCACCGATCCCGGGTTTCATACAGGCTGTTCCCTAACGGCACCCGGGCTAATTAGCTCCACTTACTTACATCCCATTAACCAGGTTAAAGGGTTTGCTACCACATACGAGCTTCCTGCATCGCATTCTAAGTTAGTGATGAAATCTGGAAGGAATCCAGATGGTTTCTTCTGAGGGCAGGGTGTAGGGTGTTTGCACCTCACCGCTGGGCCACTGGCTTTCTGCAGGTGGTAGGAGGCAGACTTGGAGTTCTGCAGGAGTTTTGGAAGGAAATGAGCCATACATGGTGCTTTTTTTTTACTGGAGCTTTTTAATGGGTTTTGAAGATCTTGTCGTAACTTCTTCAAACCCTGCAGAATTTGGGGGTGCTCTGCAGCTTTTATTAACAGGCTCTTAGTGCAGATCCCAATGAATTCCTGAGACAGGCAGAGAAAAGAGTTATCTTGCTCCACACACTGCAGGGTAAACGGAACCATCCTACCTGGATTTCATTATCACTAAAGAAAAGGCTACAGGCTCACAACAAGCAATTCTGCTCTAGTGTGTCCACAGAACATTCCCCCAGTTATAAGGCAAATAAAAAATAAATGCTACAGCAATGTGAGTTTGGACATGCTTTGTCAAAATAAGACAGATATGGATCACAGAATCACAGAACATTAGAGATTGGAGGGGACCTTGAAAGATCATCCAGTCCAATCCCCCTGCCACAGCAGGATCCCCTAGATACACTCCCACAGGAACACATCCAGGTGGGTCTTAAACATCTCCAGAGAAGGAGACTCCACAGTCCCCCTGGGCAGCCCCTTCCAGGGCTCTGTCACCCTCACTGGGAAGAAGGTCCTTCTCACATTGATGTGGAACCTCCTCTGTTCCAGCTCACGCCTGCTGCCCCTTGTCCTGTCACTGGGTGCCCCTGAGCAGAGCCTGGCTCCATCCTCCTGACACCCACCCCTCACATATTGATCAACATTAATGAGGCCACCCCTCAGCCTCTTTTTCTCCCAGCTCAAGAGACCCAGCTCCCTCAGCCTTTCCTCATCAGGGAGGGGTTCCACTCCCTTCATCATCTCTGTGGCTCTGCGCTGGACTCCCTCAAGCAGTTCTGTGTCCTTCTGGAACTGAGGGGCCCAGAACTGGACACAACACTCCAGGTGTGGTCTCACCAGGGCAGAGTAGAGGGGCAGGAGAACGTCTCTAGATCTGCTAACCACCCCCCTTCTGATCCACCCCAGGATGCTGTCAGCCCGCTTGGCCACAAGAGCACATTGCTGGCTCATGGTCATCCTGCTGGCCACCAGGACCTTGGGCCCCTTTCTCCTCCACTGCTCTCCAACAGGTCAGTCCCCAACCTCTACTGGTACCTGGGGTTGTTCCTGCCCAGATGCTACACTCTACACTCGCCCTTGTTATAGCTCAATTTCTCCCTGCTATCAGATCCACTGTCTCCTCAGGCCAGCCAACATACTAAGTGGATGTGACTGGGTGTTCTAATGCCTTTGGGTCCCTGGCATGAACACAGATCCTGGAGGGACCCACACCAGCATCACGGCTGTGGATGCTGACCTCAGCCCCCAGGGAACGGACAGAGAGCACCAGGAGAACCTGTCTCCTGGGCTTCAGCACACTCAGCTCCCACAGCACAGGGAACAACCACAGGAATTGACTTCCTCAGACACAATTCCAACACCCTATCACTCAGATCACAAAGGCTTGGTCCCCTAATACAGCTGAATTTTCAATATTATGCCTAGAAATTACCAAATTGCACTTGCAAGCTCAAGCAATGTCCTCGTTGAAGAGCTGCATAGCTCAGAGCATTTAAACAAGCTGAAAACAAAGCTCTGCAAGCAGAAGAGGTCACTGACCACTAATGGTCTGCAAGTAGCTGTTTTCTTTTCCCCAATGAGAAACTGAAACAGCAAAACCATCCTTCTGCATCTTTGCCAACGTACGCCTCCTTTGGAACGAGCCGTGTTTGGAGGATGACAGCTTATGTACAGCAGGCTCCACTTCAGATAGACACGGGTCGTCTGGATAATTGGATCACAAGGAGAAAAGCTGGTTTCCCAATCAAGTCCACTAGCTGGATGACTGGAGTTATCATTTAGGTCACAAGGAAAGTAGATTTTTTTTGGGGGTCATTTTCCAGACCTGGTTCTTCTCCCATCCACTGTCCGCCAGCCCTTGGCAACTGGTTGAGGTGGAAAAGACCCAACAGGCTGACTAATTCCCTTTCCTTGCAAATGACAGACTATTCCTCATGTTTTTAGCTTCTTCGTGTTTCCTGTGTAACCCAAGTTAGGGTCATTTTTGCCCCTGCCAGTAGCTAGGAGCACCAAACCAGTGAGCTGTTGCCAAGCCTGCTTTGCCAGGCAATGGGGTAGGTAAGAACCACAAGCACTGTGAGTATCTACTGCCCATGTCCTGTGGGCATGAGCTCCCTCCACACTGCTGCAGCGTACCAGCCCTGATTGCTATATAAATCTACGTGTCAGCTATGTCCTAACAGTTAAGGCATTAAAAGAATCTATTTTATCTCTTGCCATTAAGTGCATGTCAGGACCAGTCGAGCACTTGATAAAGTCTCACTGCCCACCCTACTGCCCCTTTTGTCTTTGTCCACATACAGGACCCGAGCCCTGCGCTGATCTTCACAGTCAGAGCCAGAAATTGTCATTAATTCACGTTTCAGCTCAAAAAAAGGCTCTGCAAGATTTCATTAAATCTCTGCAAAACGTATTTAAGGGCTGAAGAGACTCAAAGGAGCACAGGTAGGGGTGAAGGAAGGGCATGTGTAGCACAAGGGCTCGCGTACGCCGAAGTAGGGTATTTCAGCATAATTAGAGGGAGGTTTATATCTTCCATAATTCTGAGTCCAGTGTAGAAATATAAACACTGTCTCTGGAACCAGTAGTGGCACATAAATCATCTACCAGCAAGCAGTGAACTCTGGCCAACTCCCTCGACAAGTGCCGTTTTCCAGGTATCGTCTGAGCAGGGAGAACTTTTTATGGCCATCTGGTAAGAGGAACAGCTCAAGAGCTGTTAGGGGATGGAAGTGGAAAGGGCACGGGAGTTCACAGCCTTATCAGTAGGTTTTCTCTGCTGCTCTGAGTCACCACATGCCCAAATCCTGAGAATAAAGTAGGTTAGTGGTAGAGAGAATCCCATGACAGGCAGAAAAACACAGAGCGTAATGACAGCGAGAAGAGGGCAGTGGGATGGGGTGAGTTGGGTCAGTGCTCGTGTTACTCACTCCTGCTGCTTACACTGGCTTCTTTGAGATGGCATCTAGCTCACCCTCATTATGACGATTTATGAGTCTGGAGTAAAAGCAGGGAGAAATCTCTTTGGATGACTTTCAGCTCAGTGATGGCTTCTCTATAAACAGCTCCTTTCTGTCTTTACACCTGCAGCCCTGTGAGCCTCATCTCATGCCAAACGAGTTGGCACTGGCTGCTATCAGCTGGGTTTGGTGAAAGTGGAAGGAAAACACAGACTTCTGTCTCTGACCAAGTTCTCAGTTTACAATATAATAGAGTGGCAAATCCCTGGAGCAGTCAGTCACCTCAGCTTGGCACGTCCAGATGGCTTCAGCTTTCAGAGAGGGTACTGCCCTCACCTCTCCCCTAAGGACACAGCCCGGAGGGGGCCTGACCCATACTGGAGGTGGATATTATCCCAAAGTTCCCTCTGATCACACTGTGGGTCAGTAAGTGATGAAACATGTGCCTCTGCCTATTTTCACAGCCTGCTTTTCCACCTCTACAGGCTCAAGCCCCATGGGAGAGCTCACGAGACTTCTCCAGGAGCAGGGAGAGCCCTCAGCGCTTCACCAGGGCAATGGTCAAAGTTACGAGGCAGCTCCTGCTCTGCACAGCCCTCCTGCCATGGCCATGGGCTGGCATTCCCACACATCTCTGCTGGAGCTCTTCCTCTTTTTCCTTCCCAGGCAAGTTGCCAGAGGAGTGACAAGCGACCTGGCAGCTGATGTTTGAAGCCACCATCACTACTGGCTGCTGGTCACAAGGCAAATGGTGCGTGGATCAAAGATGGGCCCAGTCCTTTGACTAGAGGGTGTTTTCTAAAACACGTCCAAATTAATGGAGACAATAAAACAGCAATTGCTGCGCCGGAGCGTTTCTGAGCATCTCCTGCCACCGGGCCTCTTTGGAGCAGCATAATCTCTGACGTGCTGCTCCATTTACTTAAACAGATGAGATAATTTATCAATATAATGGACACTGATGAAGATGGATTAATTTGGATTACAGAACCAGCGCTCCGCGGTGGCTCTATCCAGGACACGGAATGAGGATGCGTGTGATTCTGACATTGTTGGGAGTGGGGTGGGTGAGGGCAGTAATCTGTGCAGAGACTGGGAGGCTCCTGAGCTCTACAGTCTTCAAGCACCAGTACTGTCTGTATGTGATTGTTTTCTCTTTAACAATGACCTCTGTCACACTGAGATCCCCACGGAAGTTCACTAATCAGAGAGGCAGCTAATACAGAGGAAAGGAAAAGCAAAACGTCAAAAAAAAGGAATTAAAAATCACCATTGGGTGAGATGTACGTGATCTCTGATCACACCTCTTCTTTGTACCTGTTCCTGAGCCCACTATGTCCCTGCTGGGAGACTCGCACATCGCGTCGGCCAGGCGCTCCCGAAGACCCTCCTCATTGTGCTCCATGGAAGACATGTGGCGGAGACCGAAGTTCTCGGGCCAGCTCCCACACACCTCCAGCAAGGTCACGCTCCGGTCGAAGGCACCTTCAATAAACAAATGGGAGACGTTTGGGAGACCCTGGGACCAACCTACTTCCATATATCTCATTGTTTGCATTGGGGAAGAAGGAAGCCCTTGCAGCTCGAGCTCCTGAAAAGTGAATTTTAGCACATTAGTTAAAATGTTGGTGTTAACAGCTCGGCAGGGGTGAGCAGAGCCTGAAGGACTGAACAGCCTTGGCCAGGCAGCTGTAAGCAAGAGGGTTAAACTCAAAATACAGACCCAGTTCTGGTCTGGAAACCAGCCTGATGTAAATGACAAGTGATATCAAAACCCTTGCATGGATGTTATTAACTACACGTTAGACAGCTAGAAATGGTTTTTCAAGGAGATTTGTCTTTCACTGGGCTGCTGCTGAGCATCCTTCCCCCTTCTCATCTCAGCTAAGAGTCATTTTGGCTTTGCCTAACTGGAATTGTGTCTGATGGGCACAGACTTAGCTAAAATCCCTTGGGCAGAAAAGGGCACCAGTGTGGAAGGCTGAGGTGGAAGGGATGGTTTGCGTTCTGCCTCGTGTCTGAAGCACATCTGCTGAAGGCAAAAACCCTTCTCTCAGCCTGGGATGCCTGTGGATCTTCCCCTGTGAAATTTTAGGTGACACACAAGCCAACGGGGACTCTTTCGTCACCAGGCTGGATGGGGCTCTGGCCAATCTGGTCTAGGGTGGGGTGTCCCTGCCTGTGCTGGGGGGGTTGGAACTGGATGATGGTTCCTTCCAACCCTGAGTGATTCTGATTCCATGGCTTACCCAGTGAGGTGAGCCTGCTCTGGCAGCGGGATTGGACTAGATGATCTTTCGGGGTCCCTTCCAATCCCTGATGATTCTGTGATTCTAGGGCCTTACTGGGGGTGCTGGCCGTTGTGACGGAGCGTACGCAGCTACGAAAGACACCTCGACTCGCGGTTCTTTCCTCGTTCACAACGGGGTTCGATGCTGCGCCGAACGCAAAGACTAGGTTCTGAACACAGGATCACTTCAGAGTACAAATTCAGATTATTCTGCTTTCTTATAGAGCAAGTCTTCTGCAAAGGCTTCCTGGGATCATTCCCACTTGGAAGAAGATTACAGTTATGCTTTGTTGCTTCAAGCACATACCACTGACTCCACTATTAGGTAACTGAATCTGCAGCATTTATTGCGCCTGGTTTCTGCCAGCCTAGCGAGGGGAAAAAATGCAAATGCCAGTGTTTCTCAAAGTTAAAAGTACATGAAACACGTCCTTGTTATCAGGCCTTTGGTTTTCCCCTTTGATCAGCCGTCAGAAACTATCTACACTTGTAGTCTGTGACTGTACAGCTTCACAGCACACTCCCTGCCACTGACAGGTGGTAATAGAAAGGGTGAGAGACCAAGCCCCGCGGCAGGCGTCCCTTCCTCTGATAACGTCCAAAGTACCGGGTGATAACCGTTAGTAAACACTCGGGCGGCCGGTGAATCCATACATCAGCAAAGAGGGGCAGATAATTTTGAACTCTAATGGCATGGACAAAAGCACCGGGGCTGGCATTCAGGGATTTATATGGGCTGCAATGGTGACTTCTGGCTCCTGAATTTCATCGGCGCGCACAACGTTGATTTATCTCTTCGCCTGCCTTGCAGAGTAGATTCCTGGCACGAGAAAACCATCAGCGCTGAAATGGACCTCTAGAAACTGGGCCCGTGGCTCTTACGTGGTATATGCACTTGAACTCTGGATGAAGCCCAGTTCAAATGAGCGGGGGAACGACAAAATATTTCAACTTTTAATGGGTCTTGGGATTTATAAGGTTACTCCAGTCTCCTAATTTGTTTGAAAGCAGGGGTGCTCGAAGCTTGTTTGAGCAAACGCAGCGCGAAGGCAAAGTCGTTCGTAGGATGCTGAATTCTCCGCAGCGTTTCCACACTGTCAGGGCAGCAGGGGAAGCAAAATGCAGTCTTTTTTTGCAGTGTCTTATTTCAAGTAATCCCTCTGCGTGACCCTGAGCCCCCGCTCCGCATGTGCTCCAAAGCCCCACTGATGTCAGCTGGCTCAGACAGGGCTGCTCATGTACCCGGAGAGATGCTGGGAGGCTTTTAAACCTGCATCCCGAAGCCCTGGGGTGCCAGCGGGGAAACGAGGAGCTCCCACAGGTTTGCAGGGCTGTGCCAGCGATGAGAAATCCCTTTTTTCCTGGTGCCTGCCCTCACTCCAAAAGTGAGAAACGAGAACATTTCTGCTCCTGTAAGCAGACATATGAATAATAAGGCAAATGGCTTTTGAAGCTCTGCCAAGGCGCCTGCGTATGTGTACAGGGAGAAACTCCACGGAGCGCCGGTCGCTGGCTCCTGAGATACTTGAGTGAGAGCAAAGGAGACAAGTGCAGTGTTACCTCGGCAATCAGGGCCAAGAGCTGCCAGAACTTCTTAGTAGCAATGTGTGAGGCTGCAAGTGTTAATGCAAATGCAGGGTTAGGGGGATTAACAGCACAAAAAGTTTTCTTGTAAGAAACCATAAGGCTGGGGATGCTCCAGCTTTATCTTTCCTCCCTTTTCCCCCCTTCCCTACTCACATCTGGTGACACCATTTATGTCCAGCTCTCAGCAGCCGCTGCTGCACCCCACAGGACATCTCCCCGCCTGTGAGTAAAGGGGTAGCGGGGGCAGAGGAGGTCTGTGCATCGTCATCCGCTCTGCGGTGCAGCAGAGCCCACAAATCCCTCCTCGTTTCAATCCACACGTTGATAAAATGGGCTCCACGTAAAGCTGAACATGCAGATGTGTGACCGAGGTTACTCAGGGTGTGAGGATAGAAAAGGGGGCCTTGCTTGAACAGGCAGGTTCTCCCCAGCCACAAACCTCTGGCTCTGTCCCTCTTTGATGTAAAAAAACCCGTCTGGGGACAAACAAGACTGACTGCCACGGACCTCCCTGTTCTTGCCATCGCAGACAGGAGATGCACCAGAGCAAAGTAATTTTGTCACGGCAGAACGAAGTTCTGGGTGTTTTTACACCTTGGAACACTCTTCCGAGAAGTACACGCGATGGCAGATGGGTCGGTTGCTCCCCAGGAGCCTTTGGGTGCCTCACCCTACACCCATCGATACCAGCAGCACACGAGCTAACGGCATTAAGCTGACACTGATAGCAGCTAACTGCATCTCTGCTATTTATTAAATTGTAATCTCGGTGTGGCTGCCTCACTCTCCCCTTTTCAATCCTGGTATCTCGGCTGATAACGTATCGAATTCCCCATCGTCGGCCAGAGAGAAGTCTACAAACAAACCTGAGTGTCCTGCTCTCCAAACCCCCAAACCAGCAGCCAGGACGTAACTGCAGCAGCAACACGGCTGCGAAAGCTCCTGCTGATTCCAGGAATTACTGAAGGGTTGAGAGACGGCAGGCTTCGCCCCGACAGACCGCTGAAACCCTACTGACAGCCACCGGTATCAGTCCGCGAGGTGTGAAGCCAGCCCTTCCTCTGTCCCTGGACCTGACGGGGTTTTGGTGGTGGAACAGGTCCCACCTGAAAGGAGCGATGCATTCAGAAACAACTCAAGAGCAAAGCAAACCAAGGAGCGTTTTGGTCAAGCTAGTGAAATCCTGATGAAACCTCATTAAATCAAAATGAAATGAAATAAAAAGGAATGAAATGAATGTAGAAGAAAAATCCCACTGATTTAGGATTGTGTCAATATTTCATCCCATTGTGCGGTGCCTTCCAGCCAGCAGAACACTTGGTTGTCTCCTTATTCACCAAAGATGCAACAGGGTGGAAATTAAGACCATCAACATCCTTTGTGTGACGCCCAAGCACCGTCCTGGACTCACAGCACTACAAATGACAAAACCAATCCCCAATCTCCTTCTCTGGAGACATTTAAAACTCATCTGGGTATGTTCCTTGTGTGACTTGGTCTAGGTGGTCCTGCTCTGGCGGGGGGATTGGACTGGATGATCTTTCGTGGTCTATTCCAATGTTTAGCTTTACACTGCTGAGCTAACTCTGTTCCACGGGCAGGATTTTCCTGTTAGAGCTTTAATTTTCTCCTGATACCCATCTCACACCTCCATCCTTCCACTGATTTTTGCTTCCCAGTGAGAGCTTCTTAATGGGGCAGAATCACAGAACATCAGGGATTGGAAGGGACCTCAGAAGATCATCCAGTCCAATCCCCCTGCCACAGCAGGATCACCTAGACCAAGTTGCACAGGAACACGGCCAGGTGGGTTTTAAATGTCTCCGGAGAAGGAGACTCCACAATCCCCCTGAGCAGCCCCTTCCCAGGACTCTGTCACCCTCACTGGGAAGAAGGTCCTTCTCATATTTATGTGGAACCTCTATGTTCCAGCTCACACCCACTGCCCCTTGTCCTGTCATTAAATGCCACTGAGAAGAGTCTGGCTCCATCCTCCTGACACCTATTGTTCACATACTTATAAACATTCATGAGGACCCCCTCATGTCCCCCAACCTTCTGCTTAACGTTTCTCACATTGTATTAATGGAAAAGGCTCCTGCTGTTGCTCAAGGCTCAGAAGCACAGGATTTGTCTTACACACCACAACTGTTTTGAGGCTTTTAATACAAAAGGAAAATAAATTCTACATGAAGAAAGAAAGAAATTAAAAGAAAAAAAACCTCAGTCCTTAGGAAGGTCCTTTCATTTCACAGCTAGCCTCAGCGATCAAGGCTGAGAAAAGCAGAGAAACTCTTTATTCTCTGAAACCTCTAGTAGTAAAAAGTATTTATACAAAATATTTTAATGCTTCTGGTGTGTTCTTTTCCTAAGTCCAAACAGCAAAGCTAAATCTTTCACCATAGCCCTTTAATTTGAAAGCCAGGGGAAATTTTTTTCATTAAACCTCTGGCCGGCTTTGTTTCAAATATGAAATCAAGTAGCTCCATTTCCTGTCTTCTAAGGAACAGTAAATCAAAAAAAGAGTGTGTTCTCCAAAAATACAGTAATGGTTCTATTAAAGAGCCTGACAGTTTTGAGCCTCACCTTGCATATTGCAACATCCACACGAGCAAATATAACACGAGTAAACAGGGGAGGAAATGACCTGCCAAGGGGAACCCATCAAAGATGCATCTTCTCTTCAAAAGAGATGGGCGTTCGACACCCTCACCCTGGGGATGGCAGACCCTGGGCTACAACTGAGATGGTCCCAGAGGGAGAGGAGAGGCTGCCTATCACTAATCTCCTGCCTCTGCCAGTCCCTTCAGAAGCAGGAGTGGACTTTAAAGGGAGTCCCAGTGCTCTTGGCACTGGACACACCAGTAACCGCAGCTGCTGAGTGCCCAGAAAAGCCTCGTCCGGGAGCGAGAACCCCCATGGGCGCGTGAGGAACCGGCGCGTGGAAACTCCTCGCCCAAAGTAGTGAGTCAAACTGTAACATACCCCGTCTGAATAGTAACGGTTGAACTTTCCTACGGGGTTTGCCAGCGTGCTTCCACGCCATAACTTTGGTACTCCGGGGGGAACGGTACTCGGAGCGCTCGGAGCGGCGCAAACGCCTCGCTGAAGTGCGGAGGGAGCCCCACAAGGGCTGTCTGAGCGCGTGTCGGCACGTGCTGCCGGTCCTCTCCCGGGCCAGCTGAGGTGTGACTGACTCTGCTGCTGGAGCGAGGCGTGAGCGGTAATGACTGCCTTTGGAAACGATGGCAGGAGCCGCAGCCTCAGCGAGGAACTCTGTCATCCTCCCTCCCACGGAGTTCTCTTGCTTTCCAGAACGGCTCGCAGTTCTGCTATAAACAGGACATTACTCACCAGCTCTGTATCCTGTGAGTGCATTTAATTAATGGAGGCTTCACTCGGGATACGGGTCCCACAGGCAACCAACACTTTCAAATCCCTTTGAACTCTGGCTGAGAGGTTCCTGCGTCCCTCCTCAGACGTGTAAACACAAATATTGTTTATTCCTCTGTCATTAGCTCTAAACGAGCTTGAAGCAAACATGCAGCTGCTGGGACAAGCACGCCCAGCCATGAGGTGGCCCCACAAGCCCCCATGACCAGTGGTTCAGTGGGGACACAGGCAGATAGCGGGGCAGGAGGTTGGCCCAGCGAGCGCTCACATCCCATGTGGCAGTGGCCACACACTCCTGGCACCCAGCTGAGGATGCTGGCCAAGGCAACGGTCAGGGTCATAGCTGTGTTGGACCATCTCCCCAGTGGCCCGACACACGCTATCTCCTCCAGTCCCACACAAAGGGTTAACTGGGGGCTCAGGAGAAGCGTTTGGGATGATTAGGAACACGGCCAGTGATCACAGCCACGGTGAAGGCTTTCAAATGTGGACGAGGCTGCAGTTTTCAGAGCTGGAGCAGTGAGATACTTTTATAAATACATAAATCTTTTCAAGGAAAAACAAATAGAGAGGGAAGAATGTAAACATTATTGTAAAATGCATAATAAAATGGCTGATGTTTGTTAATTTTGCTCCTTATTATCCCGACTATCTGCACCACTGATGGGGAAACATTTGCCTCTCTTCTTCTTTTTTTTTTTTAAACTCCCTTATTCATTTAAAAATAGTTTCCTGCATGTTATATGAATAAGCAAAACCTAAGGTCCTAAATCCAGGAGAACTTTGAAGTATGAAACCCATGGTCTATGGGAACTATGTTTTCATTAATCAAAGTAGATGTTTCTAAAGCCATCAGATTTATCATGACTGGATTTCATATGTGAAACCCAATATACACACAGACATACACTGCTTGTCCTTTTGGATTAGTCCTGACCTTTTACTCTCCTTTCTGAAGGATCTGCCTTTCCTCAGAGCAAGGCTGCCCTGTTTCACCACCGCCTCAGCCAGAGGAGCCCTGACAAAGTACGTTTCCAACTCTGCGCTGTCTGTGGCTGCGTACGAGCCTGGGTGAAGGTCAAAACAGAAATGATTAAGTGTATTTATTAAACTCCCCTTTGCCTCGAATGCTCCCTGCGACTCCTCTGTGCCATCCAATGTGCAGTTTCACACTGGCTCCCTGGCCATACACCTGGCCCTGCGTCACCACAGCCTCAGGCCGGTGGAAGCTGAAGGAAGCCCCCCAGGACCCCCTGAGCATCATCGCCAAGAGCTCCCGCAGCCCTGGCCGAGCTCCTGGCTTCTCCAAAGGTTAGCAAAAGGACACGGGATGGTTTGAAAACTGGAGGCAGGATGTGACATCCATCCAGAGCAGGGCTTAAACAGACAAAACGTGAAAAATCTTGTGTTTGGTGTCATGGGGGTAGCTTATGCCCTGGATTTTGCAGTTGCAGAAGCACAGGGCTTTGTCATCTTATTTAAAATGCTCTGCTGTGGCTGCTGGTGGGCACTGATGGGGAAGGTGCAGCTCAGCTACAACCTAAGGAACACAGAGCACTGAAAAAGAACGTGAGTGACTTCATACTCCTGCTGCAACACTGGATGCAATTTATTTAGTGGTCTGAAAGATAGAACTGCAGCCTAACTGGATGTTATTAGGATTTTAAAAACAAAACAGCTAATTTCCAAGAAAAAAGAAGTCGTCCCCCCTTTGAATAAGGAGATTCCTGCATATTTTAACTCTTTGCGGCCCTGCAGCCTGGAAAAAATCAAGGAATGCCACAAATCAGTCCCAACCCCCTCCCAGATTAACACTTCTTTACATTTAATCCTGACCTAAAGTGGAGTCTCCTGGAGAACAGAGAGTTCTGCCCCAGCTGGGGTGGTTGGGGGTTAGCAGGTACGACTGCAGCACAAACTTCACCTGATGTTCTTTCAATCTCTGGGCCTGGAAATTTCATTAAAAAAGGATTCACAGAAGCTCTTCAGCACTTTTTAGTTGTTACAAGGCTGGAAATGTTTTCTTGTGGTCTTCCCATACTTAAAATTCTCAGTCCTGGTTAAAATTAGAAAATCCAGGGACTTTTGTTTTTTTTCTCCTAGTAAAAGTTTCCCACTCTCTGAAGATCTACGACTTAGTTAAGCTCACAATAAGATGATTATTGAGATATTCAAGCATGCTGAGGAAATTTAAACACACAGTGAATTCCATTAAATCTCAGCGGAGGCTTTTTCAGACGAGCATTTTGCTTTATTTCTCATCTGAATAAAAGCTGTGACTTTACAAGGCAGAACCCTCTGTATTGGGAAACACTGGGTGAGAGGCAGGAAGGATAAATACATCTGGGATTTCTGTGACACTACGTAATGATCCTTCTTTGCTTCTCTGTTTGTATGCCAAGTCACTTCTGGGCTCTTTAGGAGGTCTGCAGGCAGATCCCACTCAGCAAGCTCACTGGGAGAGGCAGAAATATTCCAGTTCCACTGGAGGGACCTCAATAACCTATTAACTCCCCTTGAGAAAACTTCAAGATCTATTTTACTTCCAACCTCGTGGCATGGGCAAATGTGCCAGCACATAGCACAGAATCATTAGGGAATGGAATGATCACCTAGTCCAACCCCCTGCCACAGCAGGACCACCTAGACCAAGTCGCACAGGAACACATCCAGGTGGGCTTGAAATGTCTCCAGAGAAGGAGACTCCACAATCCCCCTGGGCAGCCCGTTCCAGAGCTCTGTCACCCTCACTGGGAAGAAGTTCCTTCTCATATTGATGTGGAACCTCCTCTGTTCCAGCTCACACCCACTGCCCCTCGTCCTGTCACCAGATGACACTGAGAAGAGCCTGGCTCCATCCTCCTGACACCCACACCTCATGTATTTATAGACATTAATGAGGTCAAACAAATTCTGTGATTCTGATATGCAACAGATCATAGAACCATAGGGTTGAAAGGGACCTCCAAAAGTCATCCAGTCCAACCCCTCTACAGCAAGCAGGGCCATCACTCACCAGACCAGGTTGCCCAGAGCCCCAGCTAGCCTGACACTGAATGGCTCCAGGGATGAGTCCTCCATGCCTCTCTCTGGGCAGCCTGTTCCAGGGATCCCCCACCCTCAGACTCAACACCCTTTTCCTCCTGTCCAGCCTCAATCTGCCCTTTTCCAGTTTCAAACTGGAAAATGTTATGATGAAATATCATAGAAGGCTTATATTTACCCACAAGTCAGGAAAGATCTGACAACTCATCGGGGGTTTTCTGGATAACCAAGATCTTACGTTACACTCCGAGACGTGAGCGTGGATTTGTCATATTGCTTGAGAATTAGTGGTGAAGTGTCTGAGCCAAGGAATTTAATTCTGATTGTTTCATTTGAATTACAAAAATCTTAAGTGTTGAAAAAACATTGGAACTGTGCTGTGCCCTAATACATCACTGGGATCGTAACAGGAGACTCTTTCTTGTGTAATACAGAGTGTAATGCTTGCAAGGGCCAAGTTCACCCTGGGTACAGACCCCCTGTGGCTGGATGATTATCACAGAATCACAGGGCTGGAAGGGGCAGCCAGTCCAACCCCATACACCAAGCAGGGCCATCACTCACCAGACCAGGCTCCCCAGAGCCTGGGCCACCCTGACCTTGAATGGCTCCAGGGATGAGTCCTCCACGCCTCTCTCTGGGCAGCCTGTTCCAGGGATCCCCCACCCTCAGATTCAACACCCTTTTCCTCCTGTCCAGCCTCAATCAGCCCTTTTCCAGCTTCAAATTGTGACCCCTCACCCTATTACTCCCCGCTCAGACTTCCAGAAGCCCCTTTCAGGGAATGGAAGGTCACTAGAAGATTGCTGTAAGGCCCACATCCTAAATCTGCTGCAAGGGAGGGGCTCTGCAGAAGAGAATCTGCAGGAACACGGTTGAGCAGCCATTGAGGCTCCAGAATTTGGTTTATATCACCAGCAACCAGCTAAGAATTAAACCGAAAGTCTTTGTTTTTCGCAATGAATGTTTCTCTCTGGTCTCCTATCACCTTTTCCAGATGAAACATTTCACAAGCCAGCTGACATATAAACAGAGACCAAAATATTTTCCTAAGGTGCATCAGTAACCCCACTCGGGGCCCCTGACTCGTAACGTATTTGTCTTACCTCACTGTGAGCTCACGCCCGCGTCTGTTCCAAGCTACCGCCTAATGACGGCTCGCACACACGACAAACACATCCCGTTTGCCAACACTAGGCACTCGCTGGGTTTGGGACGAGCTCGCGGGGTCACTGCCCAGCTCATCCCAGCCCTCATCTCAGCTCCTGCCCTCAGCCTAGTAACGCATCCAAGGTCACTGGGCAAGTCACAGAGCTGTCCAGAAACAAAATCTGCTCTCTGAGGACAACCCACATCCTGCTAGAAGATAGGAAAACATGGATGGGACCTCCAGAGCCAGTGAGTCCTGCTCTGACCGGGCAGCAGATCGCAGATACCTTTCCATCAGCTCTGGAACCGCTCACTGCAAGCGTCTAACTCCCTCCAAGAACAGTAGGAAAATAGATTTCTTTAAGGACTACAGGTGAAGTTTTATGTTTAGAAAAGAATAAAAAAATAATTACAGAAACCCCCCAACCCTTAAAGTTGTTTCCTTGTCAGCCTTCCAAGTCCAGCAAGATAAATTCTCCTGGCCCAGTTCTGAGTTCACCAAAAGCCAGTGCCAAGCCGCACGAGCTGCTTATCTAAGCTCCAGCTTAGACTGGACCTACAGAGCACTGAAATCTCTGGTCCCAAGCCAGCTCAAGCAGATACTTCATTCAAAGCATTCAAACAGCCACAGTGACTTCAAGAGCAGTATTTATACATAAAAACATATATATGCTGAAAGAGGAGGTGTGCTGCTGGAGTGTGTGCCGAGCACTTGGTGACTGACAGTAACACGGCCTCATCTCCCACCAAACCCTGTCCACAGCAGGGATTTCACTCCAGCCAGGCAGGCTGTGGAAGGAACAGGCAGGACTCAGCTGGTCAGGAGCCAGCAGACCCATCCTCACTGCCTCAAGTTTTCCTCCGCATACATCGAGGAGGTTTTGCCCTTGTCACTTGTATTATCCATCAGGCATCTGGTGGCTGGATAAGGCAGCGCGACGGTGCAAGGTGAGATGATGGAGTGAAAAAATTATTGCGACTGGCACGTCCTAGCCTAAGGCTTTCGGTCATTTAACTCATCTCCCTCTCATCCTCGGCAAGGACTGTACTCAAAGGGCAGGAGATTCACCCTTCCACATGCCTCGCGTTTGCACTTGGCAACGGGCAGGAGCAGCAATGCCTCATCGGTTACGGCTCAAAGCCGAAGCTTTCGAGAACAAGAACTACTGAAAGTCATGCAAGGACTTTGACTGCCTTGAATTTCATACTGGGTGCAGTTTTGGGCACCTCAAGACAAGAAACACATTGAGGTGCTTGGGTCCAAAGAAGGGCAATGGAGCTGGTGAAGGGCCTGGAGGACAGGTCTGATGGGGAGTGGCTGAGGGAGCTGGAGTTGTTTAATTCCAGGAAAAGAAGGCTGAAGGGAGACCTTATTGCTCTTTACAGCTACCTGAAGGAAGGCTGGAGAGAAGTGGGGTTCGGTCTCTCCTCCCAAGCCACTGGTGATAGGACAAGAGGAAACGGCCTCAGGTTGTGCCAGGGGAGAGTTAGGTTGGACATCAGGAAAAGCTTCTTCCCTGACAGAGTGGTCAGGGTTGGAACAGGCTGCCCAAGGAGATGAGGAGTTGCTGTCACTGGAGGCGATCAAATGACAAGTAGATGTGGCCCTGGAGGACAGGGTTTAGTCAGCAGGGTGGGGTTGGGTTGGTGGTTGGACTGGATGAGCTTAGAGATCTCTTCTATCCTTAATGATTCCATGAGTCTCTGATTTCTGTATCTGGCAATGGCACTCTGACCTGCTGGTACAGAAATTGCCAGAGGTGAGCAGAGGGCTCTGCCTCAAGACACTGCTCTTGTGGGGACATTCCCCATCTTGGAATGTCTCTGTCTTCTTCTGGATTTTTATAGGCAATTTTCTCTTGCTCTTCCCTCAATAAACCCCTTTCTGGAGCACTGATGGATGGTGAGAAGGTGCTAAGCTGTGATTTATAAAACAACACAACCTATAACGTAACTTGGGATTAACCCTTCAACCAGAAGCCATCCAAAGTGATCAGGTACAAAGAGAGGGGTGAAAGACAAACTTCAGTGTCTGGAAGCTCAAATCATGATGCTTCAATTTCTTGCCTGATGCCACAGGTCCTATCCCTGTCCCTGCCTGGCAGATTTCCCTGGATGCAGGAAGAACTGCCCCAGTTTTCCCAGCACCTTGGCCCCTTCCCAGCACATCTGGGATGTTTGCAGTGGGTGTTTCTCCCTCCTGTTTCCCCAGGAAGGCCTGACTCAGCTAGTCAGCTCCACACACACTTTACAGCACTCTCTAAATACATTTTATAGCCCCAACTGACTCAGACATCCAGCAAACATGGGACTGCTCCCACACAGAGATGGAGCTGCCCCCTTAGGCACAGCCCTGGCCTGTCTCTCCCCAGGGACCCCAACATATAAATCCAGGTACCATCACCTTCTGGGCTGCTAAACCTAAGCCCTGATGTGAAACCAGCTCCAGTCCATGTGCACAGTCTGATGATCCAACTCTGCTGCTTGCCAAGGCAGGATGGATGCTGAGAGCCGCAGACTCCCATTCCTTTGGACAGTAAATACTCCACTTAAATCATCACTTGCACATATTTGAAAGGTCCAACCTGCTGTAATGACTACGAATCAAAATGGGAAGATTCCAATTTTTTTTAATGCCAGACAGCTTAACAAAAATCTTCAGTGTGTTATAAACAAGCATCTATCATTATAAACTGAGTTCAGCATGTACAAATCCAAAGGTGGAGTTGAATGGCTGAGAAATGACAAGTGTGTTTGGTCCAGAAGGAGTTTAGCAAGAAGCAGCTCTGCTCAAGGACAAAAATCTGTCTTAAAAAAAAAAATCACTGTTGACAGATTTACAGTAGAATTAAGCTGCTGTGAAGTCTGAGAAGTGGGGCTAATCACAAGATTCTGGGCAATTTCATATGGAAAAGAAATCTGACTGATAGGGAGAATCCTGTAACTCAGGTAGAAGCTTATGCAGTGTGAAAGGATGAGGGGAACTCCTGAGGATTGCTCCCTCACAGCCTGTGCCAGCAGAGCCCATCACAGCAGCCTCCGTCCCAACCTGATGTGCCAACAGTCTTCCCATCAGCACGAAGTCACCTACAAGTGGGCTTGGCACAAGATGTTGGGAGGGAAAACCTGCTTTAAAACCAGAGTCATAGAATGTATTGGGTTGGAAGGGACCTCCAAAGGGCAACCAGTCCAACTTCATACAATGAGCAGGGCCATCACTCACCAGACCAGGTTGCCCAGAGCCCCATCCAGCCTGACCTTGAATGGCTCCAGGGATGAGGCCTCCACCATATCTTTGGGCAGCCTGTTCCAGTGATCCCCCACCCTCAGATGTAAGATCTAAAACTGCCCTTTTGCAGCTTAAACCATGACTCCTCATCCTATTGTTCCCTGCCCTACTGAATAAGAACCAGAGAGAAGCAAATCCAAGGAGGTGAGGAAGGAGGTGTTACACACTGGCTAACGAGGACGTGAGAAGGATTCACTAGGTCTGATGCTGTGACTGTGCAAACACAACTCAAAGCATCTCCTGCAACAGCCAAACTCAAAGGTGTAAGTTGTCCAAAGGGAATCTCTCAAAAAACCCTGGACAGCAGCAAAAAATGTGACAAACAGTGTGCCAAAGTTTTTAGTGCTCTGCTGAAAGATCAAGGTGAAAGGAGCCTCAGCGCTGGAAGCCTTGGAACAAAGACGGACTTTCCTGGAACCGGGAGCGTAACTGTTCAAACATCAACCCATCATCTTAGTTGTGAAGAAATAACAATAATAATTTTACAGAGGGAGAAGAAAAAAGTAAAGGAGGGGGAAATGAAGTCAAATGTTTTGCCAGTTCCAGCGCCAGTGACCTCCCTATCTGCAGAGTCATTTCAATCAACGAGAGAGAAGTAAGTGGGACATGAAATGAAGAAAATACTGCAAAGTCCAGTAAGGGACCAGACTGGAAATGCATCCCAGGAGGAGAAACGTTTCTTCAGCACACAAGTATTACCTTTGCTGCATCAAGAGCTCAACAGAGGCGCGAGGAGTTTCATATATGGCGAATAGACTCGAAAGGCATGCGAGAACGCGTTCAAAGCTCCGAGGGAAACGCTGGTGCGGCTCTGGTGTCTATCAAGCCATGTTTATTGATGTTCCTGTGAGCTGAGGCAAGGTTGGGGAACATGGATCATAACACCATTTTTATACCCTATAAAAGCACGCTGCGAAGTGATGAGAAATGGGGATTGCTGAGTTGTGCCAGGCGGGCCCGTTACGGAGAAGGAAGGAGCGCGCTTTCTCGTGAGGCCTTTTACAATGCAGAGAGCAATTCTCTTCTTCTTGTGAAAAAAACTGGGAGCCCTCCAAAGCATATGTTTCACAAATCTCCCCAAAGTGGAAAACAAGATTCCAAGAGGAGAAACGTAGGAGGTGCAGTGTGAGAAGAGAAGTTCACCATGAGCTTCCTGCGTGTCTCATGTCAGACAAGGCAGGGTCCAGCCCAGGAGCTCTACCAGAAGCGGTGCAGTCCAAGCTGTCCTTCCCCAGGCTGTTTCGCCTCACAACTGATCCTAGGACAGGGTTTGGGACTGAATGGGAAGCTGGTTATCTCCCCTGCAGGAGGCAAAAATAGAGATGTTTAAGAGCACCTGCATTTTCTGCTTAACTGAGCAGAGAACTGCCTTCTCATTTCAAGGTGGAGAATTAGCATCTTAACACCTTGTTTCTCTGAGACATTTGACCTTTGTAGCTCTGCAGAGCAGGACACTGGCTAATTTTCATCTAGCTGGACAACAACTGCGGAAGCAGGATATGTTGGAGATGAAATATTTAAACTGGAGAGTTGCCACTGGGCTGAAGGCATCTTTCCTTCAGAGCCTCTGAAGCCCTGCCAGGGTGCAGCGGAAAGAAGACCCAGCGGTTTGCTAAAGACCTTTGAGTGCATTGTTCAAGCTTTTTCATGTCAACTCTGACAGCCCCAAATCCATGTCCATATCTGAACAAGCTAGTACATCAGGTGGGACAAGGGAAAGCCTCTCTGAAAGAGGTTTCATCAATATGATCTTCTTTAGGTAGGTACAAGCAAGGCTGTGAGTATTTCCATACTGGAATTGTTCCCATCACACTCTGAATACTGTGGGAACCCAAGCAAATAGAGTGAAATAACTATCCAGAGTGTTGACACCACTCTGACCAGCCCAGTAAAGCCATTTGTCCACCTCATGCCTTAGTTTCTCCACCTGCACAACAGGCAAGAGCGCTACTTGAGTTTTCCAGGAGTAAGCACCTGGCAATGCTCTGAGGTCTCGGCAGCGAGCCTGTTCATACTGCTGCTCACAAAGACCCCCTGCAGCCAACAGCATGACTTCGGAACACCTTGAAAATCCAAACCAGATGAGTGCTGTGCCCATCCACATCAAAAAGCTGCCATTTTCCAAACTACCCTGGGAGGTCTCAGCTCCTGGAGCTAAGCTAAGCAGCACCCCAGGTTTTAGGCAGGTTTAGAGAACCTGTCCTCATACAGCAGCGGAGATAAAGAGCCAAGGCTGAACTGGAAATCTCACTGTTGGTAAAGAAATAAATAAGTTCACCTCCATGCTGAGAGCAGGCACAAGGCCAATACACCATTTAAGATCCATTTTCAGGGCTTAGTAAGACTTAAGTGGTGCACGACCTTGGGCTAGCCTTTGGCACAGGAGGGGATTTTGCCCATAATAAACCAGTGAGAGCCCACAGCGCAAGTTTCTGCAGGACCTTTGACAGGATGTCAGCTACAGGAACATAATAATCCAACAGACTTGTAACCGCTGAGTCCACCTACCCTGCTCGTATAAATAACAGGTCCAAGACAAAGGAAGTGGAAATGAGATGCTTGTGGTGAACTGCAGAGAGCCAAAGACCTTATAAGATACCCAGTACTTACATCTACACTTAATTAGGAGTGAAACTGCAGACATGAGACCTCAACATGTGGTATTCACATGTGGGCTCAAAAATACTGACAGAGCCAGTTTTCCTGTGGGTAGAACACTGAGGATCTGATGCTGAGGGAAGGTTGGAGATGCCTGATGGACATCCCCAGCGCGCGCTGTGCTCTACCAACTCAAGCGCAGCGGGTGCTCCAGCCAGCATCACCCCCTGCACCCTGTGTAAGCCAGACAGCAACAGCAAGGGCCAGGGCTGTCTGCTGAGTACACGCTGAGCACTTCAACCTAAACAAGGCAAAATCTGAAATTCAGATGTTAGTGTCAGAACTAATAGGAAACAGGATGCAGCTAGAACACAACGAGAGGGGTCCAAATTCTGCTCTCAGTTACGACCCAGCAGGTCCGATATGAGCGAAGAAAAATGCATTCCGGTGGATGTGACTGGAGAAGTTTGTCTCACAGACTTAAAAATAAACTTGCAACTTGTTTTGACCCTGTGTAAAATCCCAGGGAGGCTTGCTCCAGGAATAGGCAGAGGACAAAACCTCTTGTTACCCTGATATTTACTTGACTTCAGCGATGCCTGCAACAGAGTCGGAGTCTACTGGTGAAATCCTAGTTCCACCAAAACCACCACAGTATCACAGAACGACAGGAAGACAGAACATTAGGGATTGGAAGGGACCTGGAAAGATCATCCAGTCCAGTCCCCCTGGCACAGCAGGATCACCTGCACCAAGTCACACGGGAACGCTATCCAGGTGGGTTTTAAACATCTCCAGAGAAGGAGACTCCACAACCCCACTGGGCAGCCCATCCACCACGAGTTTCACCAAGGCTGGGGTTTACCCCAAACCTTTAAAAGAATGTAATTTTCTGAAGAGAAAAAGACATTAAACAGCAAAACTTTCCTACAGGTTTTTTTTTCCCCAAACAGGTCTTAAAGACAGTATCTGACTCGGGGTGTGACTACGTGGTCGTCACCTTCGCGCTGTGTGTGAACAATTCTCCGTGACTCACATCTCGATGACTCTGTAGTGAGCTGGAATAACTCTCTGCAAACAAAACCAGAGACATCTGCAAATCGGATTTTAAAATATCTTTTTTTTTTTAAAAAAAAGAACCAAAATGATTAAAAGTTGAAGAAACACTTCCATATGGAAGAATCTTACCCCAACAGGTCACCACAAAGACACTTCAAACACAATAAAACAGGAAGTGCTAAAAAAAGCATCGCAGCTCACAAGAATAAAAAAAATCCCCCACAACCTTTTCCACTGAAAAAATAAAATAAAATACATGTCACCCCGGGTAGAAAAACCATTTGGCAGCATAATGTGTCTTTAATCTGCTCAATTTGCTTATTATAGTGGAGGGTTAGAGGAATTTTCAAGCAGTGGCCAAAAATACTACAATGATATCCTCCCCTCAGAAAGTAAACTTACTTACAGTGAATTCACTTCTTCAACTTCAGTATTTCAAAGCTGAAAGTCCCCCCCAGTGGAGAAAAAGAAGGGGCCTGTCCCTGCAGGATGGTTTAACTGCTCAGAACCCAGGAGCAGCAACCTTCTACTCACACCAGGCGCCTGCTCTGCTGCCAAGGCAGCCCAGCAGCACTTGCAGGGGGTGAGCAGCAAACACCCAGCTGAGGTTTTTATGTTTCTTTTCCTGGGCTTTAGAAGAGCAAATGGACTTTGAGGTACCCTGGGAATAAAATACCCCTCAATCCCAACCCCAGTGACCAGGGCTGGGAGTGCAGCACTCGGGAGCGGAGCATGAGGGCACCACCGACCCCAAAGCCAGACTGTGGACTACCTGACACTGGAAACAAATTGATTTTCAGCCTATTGATTTGCCAAATTGCTTATTGGGCTCGAGAGCCTTTAAAACACAAGATAATAGTTAGAGGAGATGGATAGAAGGTAGAAAACCCATTCCCAAAGTTCCTCCTGCGCCCACCCTAACGTGCACAGGGCTGAGGGTGACTTCAGTTAACTTCACTCGCGATGCTCTCAGCGCTACCATCCCAAGTGTTTGGTCGTGGTAATGGTGATTTATAAAAGCATGATGTTAGTTTTGCAGGGTTTCTAACAGTTAGAAAACTCTGCATCTGGCCATCCTGCAGCTGCCCGTGGCCCGGGCACAGCCTGGAGTGGGGGGATGCAGCATCGCTCCTCATGGCTGCCCCTGCTATGGAGATGCTTGGAAAAACAACGATAGGAAGAGGCAAATGTAAAGAAAAGGAGTCTATTTGCTCTTGATATTGAATATCCACGAGGTAAAGACAAGAGAGGTGCAAAAAGCTTAATAGTATTTGTGACTGAAATTATAACTTTAAAGGAAACTTATAGGGAACAGTAATGTATGCAATGACATCTGGGACTGCAATCAGCAAACTGCTTTCAAGAGCTGCCAAAGCAAACAGCCAAATAACAAATCCACTTTACAGATCATCAATCTGGTCGGGCACTTGCCAAGGTAAATAGTACGAGGCTGAAGTTTGCTTTGCAAACCAGTGAGCTGGGAGTTTAGCAAGGCCTGACTTCAGGCCAACGACGCCGGGGCAGGGTCCTCGCAGGGCTGGCGGCAGAGAAAAGTTCAACCATCCGATGTTCAGGCAGTGATTTGGGGTGTGTGGAAAGACGAAACAGAACCAACATTGGGGGGCTACAGAACACAGAGGAGATGCAGACTATGCTCATTGCTGGACGGTGACTATTAACACTGGTGCTGCTCAAACACGGTCAGTTGGGCAAAGCAGAGGCTCCTGTCCTGCTGCCTCGTGGATTGGGCAACATTTCATGAGAACTCCGAACCCGAGACTGAAAAAAATGAGTAGGAAATGAACCTTCTTTTATTTTTCAAATGAGATAAAATCTGGCTCCAACTACCATGGCTGATATTTTAGGGAAGAGGATATAAAACATCAAACAGGGATTTGTTTTATTTTTTCATTATGAAGGCAAGGAAGATAATTTATGGCGGCTGCAGAGCACTTCTTGAAGAAGTGAAGCCTTTCTGTTCTGCCATACAGAACTTATAGGGTTGTTAAAGAAAGAAGTGAAACAACTGCAGCTGTAACTTGTGCATTTATAAATAATCATCATCATCCTCGTAAGTCGGTTCGGTTAAATACAACTGCTGCTTTGGGGCTCTGGCTGACTGGGAAATCCTGGAAGGCAATCTAGGATTTGTTTCATGGCTAGAAAAGGGGATCTCAAGGCTAACCCGCCCGGCAGTGTCTGTCAAGAGCTGAAGGGAAAGGCAGCATGAGGCATGGGTAATGTTTTTCCCCATATTCCTGGTGCAAATGGCCTCAGCTCTGCCTGCAAGGGCAAATGTTTGGTTTTCGCTGCAGCCGGGTGGGTGAGTTGCGACACGGAGCGAGGAGAACACGCAAGGCTTTGCGCTCCCTCACCTCCGAGCTGGAATGAAACGGACTGTTTCCCTCGCTGCAACCCCACGCCCGTTGCTTAAGCGCCGTGTTGATAAACACAACCCAAATGTGATGAAATTGGCCCAATATTTACTGCGTGAAAGGTGACTGTGGGCGCAGCCGTGACGTGCCGCGGACGCAAGGGCTGGGGCTGCGCATGGACGTGGGCAATTAAATGCAGAGTTAGCCCTTCTTTTTTGGCATTAATCTGTCATTTATCCTGGGGAATGACATGCAGCACCACTCAAGAACCTGGAATGGGCTTGCCTCAACCCCGTTTAGGCTCCACACTCTAAAGCACCAGCCGTCCCCGCTCCTTACCCTACGGTTTGATCATTGTCACCTGTTTTGTAGTTGTGCTAAGTGCCTCAAACAGTTACTCCACGGTTTTAGCTAATCAAACCATGATGAAGCATGGGAACAATTTAGAGCTGCAGTTGGAAAGAAGTAAGTGGATCCCCCACAGGCACAGAAGAACTTTCTGATGACGAATCTTTCACGCTAATCAAGAGGTCCTGTATTCGTAATGAGTCAAGTCTCACGAACGTCCGTACAGCGGGGCCAAGGTCCCAGCGGGTATTCATGGCATAGCGAGCTCTGAAGGGCTCAGCCCCCTGCTCCAGAGATGGCATTTGTCTCTTTTCCATGGACTGAGCTGGCCATGCGTGAGCAAACACCGCTCTTCTGCACCAGCCACTGCAGCGACAACCCCAACAGGTCGTCTGGTGGCCACCAACCAGCCACAGAATCAGCCATCCATCTCCATCCATTCCTTACGCTCCAGCTAGCTATCGCTAACCCTCCGCTTCCCTCGGCGAGATGCTGTGTTTTACTGATGTGGATATGTTCTATTTTGGGCAAGTTGTGCTTCTGTTAGCCTGGAAAAAACCCAGCATCTGGTATCACAATACAAACAGATACGGCTCCCCTAAACACAGCGCTCAGAGGCTTGGCAGGATCCCGGAGCCGCGCTGCGAGGAGCTGCCGGTGGCCAAATACACTGATAAAAAGGATGTGTAAGTCCTCAACACTATCCATGATGGAAACAACTGCCGCTCTCAGTGGAGGTCAGGACGCACACGAAAACAAGCCGACATGTGTAGGAGATTACAACAAACACATGGCCAAGATGGACTCGACAGATCAAATGTTGGAATCGTACGATGACACATGGAAAAGTGGAGTTTCGCGGAGGGAAAAAAGCACCCGAGAGCCCACATGTTCAATTAGCAAGATACAAAGCTTTTGTTGTCCACCCAAAATAGCAAATAAAAGCCTGTTGTCATTTTTGGATATCCAGATGTGTTTCATTTCCAGCTTCACATCTGAACGTGTGGACCTGCCTGAAGATGAAAGAGAGCAAAGTGTGGCAATGGCTGAAGGGTATAATTACACCAAAACTCTTCCTGCCAAACAATGGGAGATCTCTCTCTCCCCCTCACCTTGCGCAGCCCAGCCTGCGCACGACCCCCATGCCAGCTGCTCAGCCTTCAGAGGGCTTTTACCTGCTGTCCAGAGCAGAGATGGCACCTCAGTAGAGATGTCCCCTTGCTCCTCACACTGACAAGTCACACAGGTTGCCTTGCCTGGGCACCATAAGCTCGATTGCCCTGGGTCCTGTGTGATGAATTGACACTGGCTACAAGTGGAAACTCTCAGCCACCAATTAAGAAAAGTCTGTGTCTTGATGGTTGCTTTGGAACACCCCACTTTTTCAGAGGATGAGGATTTATACCTCCTGAGCAGACTTAGGCAGGGCAGAAGCGAATGCCAAGTCACGAGCAGAACAACAGCTACCTGGCCAGAGACCACATAAAGCAAACACCAGTCTATAACCAATAAACACAAGTTACTTAGGTAGCACTCAAACAAAACCAGATGGGCTCATCTACTGGAGCTTTCCCTTTTCTTTCTTCATTTTCCCCCCTCCTTGTTTGTGAATTTATGTTCAAACAAGGAACGTTTGCCAGTGATGCGACTTCTCTGGCAGAAGATGGTCGAGGGTCCAGCTGGTCTGCACTAAGCCATCGGGTTTAGGTGGTCCAACATGCCGTTTAATTAAGGTGGGAGTTGTTCAACCAGCCTTTAGAGGAGAAATGAAACTGGGAACACCGCTGACAGCGGTGTAACATGTACCTTCAGCAGACACTTGGCTGAAACTTACCCTGGTGGTCAGCAGCCCCATCTCCGAGCCCACACCTCCCAAGCAGTAACGTGTTTATCCTGCAGGCACGGCTGTGGGGCAGTTATTATCTCCCATTCGCAAATGGAAAAACTGAACGATGCTGAGATTAAGTTACATGCCCAGGATCACCCAAGAAGCCTGTGGCTGGGCTGGGATTAGACCTTTGGGCTTCCCAGTCCTTGCCCAGCTCTCAACCACATCACCATCCTTCCTGAAGGCTTTCATGTAGTTATATTTATCTTTACGTAGGGTCATCTTGGCTCCCATTATGAAAAGCACATATGGTTTCCAGTCCTCAAATTGCCTGGGTAAGGGTTAAATATTCAAATATAATGTTATTCCTGGCATTTATGGAAAACTCTCTCGGTGCCGATTCCAAGGTCCCATGGATTTCTCAGAGCTGCTGCTCTGTATCACCGATAGTTATAAACAGGCTTGTTCCTCCCATCCCTGTGAACTGATAAAAACAAAGTGCTTTATCCAAAGGACTAAAGTTAGGCTAAGGAATGAGAATGTGGCTGCACATTTGCATTTGCTAATGGACTAATATGAGTTTTATGATCAGACAACCGGTATCAGCAGCAGGAAGAAGGAAAACCAGCGAACAGGGCTGCCATAACCTACATGCACCCAGCTCAATCCCATGAGCTGAAACTCCCTGTGTCAGTGCCCTTCCCATAAACTCTTCAATCACAAACCCTCTGGATTGCAGAGAGCAGCTGTAGCACACAAAAGGTTAATCAAAAAAATAAATGATCCTACTAACCACCAAAGGTAAACCAGCGCCCCTGACCACCAGAACCTCACTGGCATCGCTGCAAAAATGAGGACTCAAAGAAATCCAAATGGCAAAGCTGCTTGTACTGGTCTGTGCTCAAGGGTCTATTCTGGGCACTGCCTCCACCTGGGGCTGTGGTTAAAGCACTTTACTCCTGATTCAGCTAAACCAAAAGTGCTGCCTCTGTATCACAGTCGCTCTGGTCACATCCAGACCACCCGAGTGACCACATTGCGATCCCGAGCGAGGGGCAGTCAGCTCTCACCCTGGTGCAAGGGCTGAGCAGATAGGTACCCCGGCCAGGACTCCACAGACTCCAACACTCCAATATGCATTTGGGCAATCTAATTCTTCTCGTGTCACTGTGGCCTGTTGTGTTGCTGTCCAGGAAGAAGAAGAAAAAGATTTACTATGGTGGTCCATCATCTAGGCTGGCAAAGATCGACAGGCTCTCTTTATATCTGGTTTTGGTACCACTCTGCGTCATGTGCAGAGCAGGAAGTGGAGTGAGCGGTAAATCTTGCTCCTGGAAAGCAGCAGAAAAGCAAACCCATGCTGGGGCAGTACTGCTGATGTGGGGTTCACTCACCAAGTGCCAAGAGACAGGAGCAATGTATAGCCCAAGAAGCCACAGAGAACCTCCGAGTCCCTGTTTCTTCCCCATCAAACACCAACCACAGCCTCAGGGAGGTTTCGTTACTGTCATCATGTTTTTCAGCCCCTTTAGAAAGGATGTGGAATGATATCCGCAAGCATTAGAGTAATAGAATCATAGAACCATCATCAAGGTTGGAAAAGACCTTCAAGATCACGAAGCCCAACCATCCACCCTACAACCCCCAACCACTAACCCATCTCCTGGAACACCCTGGCTGCCTGGTTGTTGAACCCTTCCAGGACGGTGCCTCTACCCCATCCCTGGGCAGCCTGTTCCAAGGCTTCTCCACTCTTTGTGGGAAGAAGTTTCTCCTAAGATTCAACCCCTGGCCCGACCTGACCCCATTTCTCCTCTGGTCCTATCACTAGTCTCTGGGGAGAAGCAGCTAACCTCTGCCTCACTTCAACCTCCCTTCAGGCAGTTGTAGAGAGCAGTGAGACTCCCTTCAGCCTCCTCTTCTCCAGGCTGAGCAGCCTGTTTGGAGGGTCCTGCTAACCACACACAGGGGAAAGCTCAGCGTTTCCACCTCCTCTGTACCACATGCAGCTCTAAGATACTGGGTTGTTTTTGCGACTGTTCACTTAATTATTGTTAAACAGATCAGCCACAAGATGCATCCAGCCAAAACAAGAGGAAAACACATTCCACAGGCCAAAGGCAGTTGGTTAAAAACCCTTCCTGCGCTCATTAAATACTGTGTCAGACATTCACCAGGCACCACACGCTTTAACGATCTGTCTGTTTACTCCATCATTACTAATATTCAAGATACATTTAAAGTAAATAGGTTAGAAAAGCATTTGATCTCATTGCTCTGGAGCGCAGAATCCCGCTAGGCTGGATTTCCTGGTAGAGGGAACTACTCTGAAGTTCCTTGAAATCTCAACTCATTCCTCTCGATTCCAGTGCTAACACCAGTGCGCTGCTCTGGTGAAATCAAGCTGCTGTTGGGAACAAGAAGTCAGGGTGATTTATTGAATCAACTAATAGCTACAGCTCCAGTTCAGCACAGGTCCAGGAATTGATTGCAACCATGCTAGGTGCCTTGCTGAGCCAACGGCTCAGCCAACATCACAGGCTGTTCGGAGAGGTGGTGGAAGACCCATTCCTGGAACATTTCAAGGTTAGGCTGGAAAGGGCTCTGAGCAACTGAACACGTCCCTGCTCAACACAGGGAGGTTGGACTGAATGAGCTTGAAAGACCCCTTCCAGCCCAAACTAGTCTGTGATTCTGTGGTCGGGGTGTGAGCTTCTACCTGCTGCCTCAGGCAGTGCCAGGAGGGCTCTTTCAGCTGTTTGCCTGCTTGCCTGGATCTTCAAATCAACCCGCTGCAAAGCCATGGGGGTTCAGCAGTAGCTGCAGGAACATCCATGCTGGCACCAAAGTCCATCTCACAAACTGATGCTGCCACGTAGATCCCCTTGTCCCTCATCCCCACCCCTCTGCCACAGCACACTGCACCCTCCCTTCTGCTCATACAGGTGTTAAGGAATCACAGTCTCATTGATCACTGTAACAATGCAAGGATGAGGGAAAAACCCAACCCAAACCCACAAACACCCAAAACTTGCAGGAGCAGAGCTGAGGGGAACTGAACTGTGGGGTTGGAAGGAGAAGGCAGGGTCAGGGAAGGGCTGGGAGCCTCTTAAACGGGCTTTGCTGTGGGATAAGATGCTCTTGTAACTACACCCTTATTAGTGTTATTTTTTTAAAGCTGGATCATTTCACAGATCTGCTTTAAAAACATGTCATAAATGAGATCTGCTGCGATGGCCCACTGAGATGTGCCCTCAGCTGGAGCCTCACAGAGCTCTGCTAATGTGGGCCAGCTGAGAACATCAGCCCCTATTACCCCAAACTTCACCAGTAGGAAAGGGGCAACAAGTCCTAGTAGCCCCTGCAGTACTCTTCCCTCCAATGTAACCGCTGTCAAGGAGTTGAATTCTCTTGGTACTAAGATTAAAACCAAAATAAATGAAGCAAACCCTGCCAAAGCCATCATTTCAATTTAAGGTTTCATTTCGAAACAGCTGGAACACTTCCAGATCTTCAAAGTTTTGCCCAAAAATAGAAAGTCTGTTCTGCAACTGATTTGAAAGATCTGCTCTGTTTATTTACTAACCCTACTACCACCACAAACCGCTCTCTGAGAACACAAACACCGAGGTGTTTCTTGCTGCTCACTGCCTGACTGGGAGGCACCTGCTGCTCTCAGACAGGTTGTGATGCTCTGGCAGGGAAATGCCCGTAACTACATAAAGGGATTACCTGGCACTCTTTAACAGGGTGGAAGAAGAGCCCTTCAGCTTTCTAAAACCCTAAATGCTTGAGAAGCACCAGCAGGACTGAGGAGAGGAGAAGGGCTGATGTCCCTCACTGAACACCACGCAGTGATAATGGGAGCAGCGGTGTGGCTGTTGGCTGGGATGAAGCAAGTCCCGTCCTACATACAGACCCCTGTAGAGGAGGAAGAGAAGAACAAGGATGCCCACACAGACTGTCTTGTACAAAGCTGGAAGAGGGTAGATTTACATTAGATCTCAGGTGGAAATAGCTTACAGTGAGGGTGCTGAGGCCCTGGAACAAGTTGCCCAGGGAGGCTGTGACTGCTTCACCTCTGGCAGTGTCCAAAGCCAGGTTGGATGGGGCTCTGGGTAACCTGGTCTGGTGAGAGGTGTCGCTGCCCATGGCAGGAGGTTGGCACTGGATGATCTTTAAGGTCTCTTCCAACCCAACCCGTTCTGGGATTCTGTGGTTTTCTCTCTGGAAGAGGTACAGCCGCAGCTTCTGCTACAGCATCCCAAGAGCAGCCTTGGGCTGGTCCCTGCATCTCGAAGCTGGTTCCCAGCTGTCTCAGCTGCACAGGCAGTTAATACCTCCTTGCACTGAAACATAACTCACTCCCGCCTATAAAACAGTTGGTGCTTTCCACATGCAAGTGTCAGGAGGAGGCGGGGTGTTGCTGTTCCTTCAAGGAAATGTTCTGCAGCAATTACACTGTGAGAGACACCCCGGCGGTGCCAAATGACAATATTAGGAAAGTATGTAGACAAAAGGCAAAGGAGAAAACCTTTGTAATTATAATTTTGGAACTTCAGCAAGGATGCGCATTTACAAGTCTCCACACAGACTCCTCCTGCTGATGGATCGACACAGCTTGGGCTGCCGAGGTGGAGGAGCTCAGGCTGGGGTTTGCACGGGGCTGGCCCCTGCATCCCTGATCCTATACAGTAAGTAAGATGAACCTGCCAGTTCACAGAAGGAGAAAATTGAGATGGAGAGGGCAGAACAAGTCCTGTTGCCCCCACAGGATAGAGGAGTAAGCGGGTGATGGAGTCAGCGGTCAGACCGGGCTCTCCACATCGGGTTCTGGGGCTGCCCTACACGACTCTCCCTTCCTGCCTGCTCACCTGCCTTTCCCCCACAATGTGAAATCTGGCCCTTAGATATTTCTGATCCTCGTTTTCTCTGACTTTCTTGTTCACACCCTGGTGGCTGCTGCTGTAATGCTTCCCATGCTTTGAAATCCTCCCAGTATTTACGGGTGTTGTGGTATTTTTAAGGGACTGAGGGGGCTTCCACTGGTCAACTCCCCTCAGCTGTGATGGGAAGCAGCACTGTTGCCATAGGAGAAGCAGGAATGTGACTAGAGAGGGGAGCCTGGATCCCAGGTGATGTCTCTGCCACCCGTCCAGGACATCGGTGGGCAGTGGCATGACCTCCCCTGCCTTCACCCACTGTGGTGGCAGGTTCGACTGCTTCCCAGCGCTGGTGTTTTTGACACGTTCAGCATAAACACTTTATGACGGCGACAGATTAAAGTTACAAGGCATTAAACCCTGCACTTTCTGCTTCACACAAGTTTTCACTGCTGCTGGGCCTGGGGCTTGTTTGGAGTAGCCCAGAGGGACTAAAAATCCACAGTGCTCCCACAACAGACGTTAAGGTGAGCTGCTTTTCACTTCAGCTTGGGAAAGAAGAGCAAACTCTTAGATCTAAGCTGCAGAACTGAAGGAAAGACGCGAGGAGGGGAGGAAATTCAGCCCTATCCACATGAATGACTTGTTTGGTTTCTGACCCCGTATCTAATGAAGCAAAGACTTCCCATTTTCATCTGGTGACGGCATTAAATAGAAACAGACATCAATCACAGAGAAAACACAGTGATTAGTGTTTCTATTGGCAGAAGCCATCACGTCCCACCATTCAGCAGAGACCTTTTTATGAGATCCATGTGATTTGGCATTTTGGGGCAGCAGGAGAGGTGGCTGCTGAGTTCAGAAGCCTCTCCTGGACACACTGCTTGGAACCACAGCCCTTTGCTCAGCTTATGTGAAGAGCCAAAGCCTCGTACGTATTTGAGTCATCAAGGAGCAATAAACTATAATATTGGCATAAAATTCTGCCCAGATCCTTGCTGTCTATCTACAGCTACATGAACAGAGGGTGTAGAGAGGTGGAGGCTGGTCTCTTCTCACAAGGGACAAGTGATGGGACAAGAGGAAATGGCCTCAAGCTGCTCCAGAGGAAGATTAGGTTGGGCATTAGGAAAAACTTTTCATGGGAAGGATCCTCAGGCCTTGGAACAGGCTGCCCAGGGAGGGGGTTGAAACACCATCCCTGGTCGTGTTTCCCAGTTGGGGAGATGTGGAGCTCAGGGACAGGGTTTAGCAGTAGGTTGGGATAGTTGGGTTCCTGGTTGGACTTGATGACCTTACTGGTCTAGGTGATCCTGCTGGTGCAGGGGGATTGGACTAGATGATCTTTCGAGGTCCCTTCCAATCCCTAATGATTCTAAGATTCCAAAGCCAATGAGCTACTTCTTATTCTTTTCCCTAGGCTTTGCACTTGGCTGCACCCAGTGACATCTCTGCACTCTCAGAGTCAAGCAGAGGATTTTTGATCCAAGTTCAGACCCAGGACACAAAGGCCTCTAAGCTCTTATCACCAAAGCCATCCTTTGGGAAGCTGCTTCAACCCAGCTTTTGTGCTCAATATGGTCCTTTCCAGAGTGACCATTACCTGTGAACATTAAGAGATGTTTAAAAGACCCCAAACCCAAGAGGGGAACCCATAACAGATCAGAACGTCACTAATAGAAAGGCATGCCAAGAAATAATGATGTGAGGGGTGACTGGTCCTTTGTAAATACTCTGATGAACTTCAAAACAAGACATTCTGGAGATGGATTTCTCACAGGCATCACTTTGCTGAGCTGCACCACACAACCAGAGCAGTAGAGAAGTGAAAGCAGAAAATCATTGCCTTCTGGTGGCTCTTCTGCAGTTTATGAAAATTAAGTTAGACTCTCAATCCACTCAACAGAAGTGTCCAAAATACCACCCAACCAACCCCAAACCACCCAAATAGCAGAACATTCTTGGGTTTTGCATTCCAGAAGGCTTTTCACAGTTGTCCTTTGGTGGCACTTTGGTTTGTGATCTCAGCAGAGCCACCAAAACCAGAGCAGCTCTGCACAAATAGGATTTCGGGCTGTTTCTCCCTTCTAAAAACAGTCTCTGCAGATGGGGGTGAGAGGTGGGCTGGACCCCCCTACCCACTCCCTGCACAACTAAAGCCATCCCATGCACAATGCTGTCAGTGCAGAGCCCTTTCATGAACTCCAAACTCACTTCTTTTAATAAAACAAGCTCCTCGAGCCATCTGACATTTATTACGCTTAAGCAACACAAAATGGAAAAGAAACATCTATGACCAGAAACAACCCTTCAACTCGCTTTTATTGCCAAGGCTCTGAAAAACCTTCTTTTTTTCCCCTTTCTCTTTGCTAATAACAGTCCTTCCCTCCCCGCTTCACCTTGCCTGCTGCAGTATCGCAGGAAATTCCCCGCAAGAAGCTCTAATGTGGATCGCAGCTGTGCGGTTTAAAGCTGAAGGAACCTTTCGTTTCAGGGGTTTGGGCTGCACCAACTGTCCCCTTGTCCTGCGGTATTGCTGCAAAGCCTTCCCTGCTCCTTGAGGGCACAGAACAGGATCACTCTGGAAAACCCTGCAGCAGCAGGGTGATGCTGTGGGATGTCAAACCTCGCTCTTGGGGCCGGTCGTGCCTCAGCTCTGGAAGGCTGGCGAGCGGAGGAGCTGTGACTTTAAGACTGCAACCCTCTGCCTGTGCCCATATATCACTGCTCCGTGCTGCGGTGGCTTTTCTGCCTGCTGCTCAAATTTGTCCAATTAGACACGGCCCCACAGGGTGGAATTCAGTGTGAAATGTGTCTACTGATGTCTGCAAATTAACCAATGCAGACATGCTGCTTTAAGGCCTCTAAGTGACAGGCAGAGAAATGCCTGCCCAGGACAAAAGCAGGAGGCCTGGCTGTGTAAAAGCCCGGATCAGCCTGTTAAGGGATTCCCAGACTCAGCTAGGTAAAGTGTGTGAGCCGCTGCGGCACTTCGCACCTCAAGCTGTGCTGTCTCACACCACTGACCCCTCCATGGCGACATAAGTCTCAAGAAGAAGCCAGGATTATCTGTCTAAGAGTCTTACGTGTGTCATGTAAGGTCAGGTGCCAACTGCAATGTAAATTAGTAGTTAAGAGTATTGGTAGCTAGACAGATGCTGGGAGCCTCAATTAGAAAGAAAAGTCAGATTATAAGTAATTAAGAGACACAAAAAAATGCTGCAGGGGCTAAATACCTAAACTGCCTCCAGCATACTGCCTTTTTTTTTTAAAAATAAAGAACACATTCCTGAGCTCGCCCAGATTCTGCCTCAAACACCTCTGCAGGCTCCAAAGCTGTTCTCCACACAGACAAAAATCCCTGGGCACGCTGGTGTCAAAAGGACCAGAAGGGGAATTATGGAAGCAGGGTACCTTCAGTGGGCAGAATGCAACCCACAGCGTCATTTGGGCTTCACAGCTGCTAAAAGAGAGGGAGATTTTTCATCCTCTGCCATACATAGGTCTGACAGCTTTTAAAATATGTGTAGAAGTCAGTAATGGGTGGTTATACTCTCAGAGAGGAAGGGTGACAGCTCTATCTCCTCTGAGAAGTGCTCCTGCTGCTGCTCTATCTCCGAGACACTGCGACGCACATGGCTCACCCCACGGCTCACCACAAGCACATGAACTTACAAGTTGCTGATGACCCGGTGACCTCAATCCATTTGATAATCACGAAGACCTACAGTATCTGCAGGACAGGAAGAAAATAAAAAGATCACAAGTCCCATTTTAGAGACCAACCGATGTGGGGAAGCCTAAAGGACAGAGCCTGGAGTCCACGTGAGGTTGCAGATGAGCTAAGAAGGGTCCTGCAGAATGCCAGCACCCCGAGAGCTCCTATGACCACATGCTTGAGCACCAGGTACACCTGAGCAATGCTTGATTACTACTCAGCTCTCAGCATCCTTTTTTGAATGACTTGCCACCAGACGTTGGGCCAGCTGGGAAGGGAGAGCACTTTACGCTTGATTTAGAGCCACTGAGATTTAAGAACCATGCTTAAACGCCTTTCCTTCGTGGATGAAGTTAAGCTTACGTGTCTTGCAGCAGCAGGGCAAGAGCCATTAGGCTGCGAGACGGCGGCTGCAGGGACTGCTGGCCCTGCTGTGTTTGCAGGGCTGGGTTCTGACACCGCAGAAAGCGCTAAAACACGTGGAGAACCACACACTCACGTTACTTATCCGCCTTTGAAGAAGGCACTCGCTGGCTTTAAGTGGTTTTTTGGTGTTTTCGAGGCTGAAAGACTCTAATGGGCTCCTGAGAGCTCCCTGGGACCACGGTAGCACCTGCAAAGGAGTTAGGGACACTTATGTCAACAGGGAGCTCAATGGGAAGGCAAGCACTTGAAAATGCTGAGAAAAATTCTTCCCAAATAGTTGTGTTTGGGTCTGCTGTGCTTTCAAAATGCCCCGTGCAGGGGTCTATGCTTCTTGGTGTTTTACAGAGCATCCTGCATTTTCCCAGCCATAACTCACAGGAGGAACTGACAGAGCCCTGACATTGATTAAACGGCAGCTGATCCCTGGAATGACATTACCAATATCTGTAAAACACCTAGAGGTCCCCAATGCTGTTAGGCCCTGGGCAGCCACAGCCAATCCTCTGGACACAGAGCTCGCCCACATTTTACCGCACAGTGACTGATTAGGAGGCAATTTAGCACAAGAGGGGGGGACTGGAAACACTGGTGCTGCCGTGCAGCTCTAACTCTTGAACGGGATAGAAGGGAGTCCTGTAAAATAGATGGTTGATGTCAAAGGGATTTTGTTCTTAAAAAAAGATAATGAAAAAATAGCACCCTTATGGCAAAATGCTCCTGGCCTTCCCACCAGAAGGAAAGCTCTGAACTGTCCTGCTGTGCTGAAAGACACCGCAGGTAGAGGCAGCGATCACTCAGATGACTGCAGCTCTCTCTGCATTTTTACCTGGTTTTGTTTGTCATTTACTTGGTAGAAAGGGAATTTCTCTCCCTAAATCAAGGCTCTGGAAAGCTTCACCAGCAGTGCAGCTGCTCCAGCCAGACCTCTGCAGCCTTCCCAAGGGTGCGGCAAGAGGAGGCTCCTAGGAAAAGCTGTTTGGGAGCAGGCAGGGGGGAGGAGGAGGAGCTGGCACGGCTGCCCAGCACCCTTGCTGCAGGAACAAGAAGCTTTTGGTTATCGGCGGTAACTGGGCTAATTGAAGGCTGCGTCTTCTGCTCACAAGCTTTGCCATCGGACACAGAGCACAACAAACCTCTTTGTGGTTTAGATCACAAGTTACAGAGATATTACCCTGTGACGATCAAACTTGCCTTATGCAACAAGTGAGACCTGAATGTGGGCGAGGGAAAGACTGGAAATGATTGTGAGCAGGAACCTTTGGACAGCTTTCCGCATATTTTTGTCACCCTTTTGTCCTCTCAGAAGCTGCGCGGGTAGTTATGGCAGGGCTGGCTGTGTTATCTTATGGACTAAATCCGCCTAGATCTGTAGATGATGTCTTAGGGGGTGAAAAAGATTAATAAGGAATCACTCCAATGGCTTTAGGACAGCTAAGAATCTTAACCCATTTAACCTCCCCTAAAACACACAATCAGATCAGAGGAAGTTGTAGGAAACTCATTTCAAAGACTCCAGGCGACACTTTTTAGGTCAGATTTACAAAGCTCATTAGAATGAAGGTCTGTTACTTTAGATTTTAATACTAAGACACACGAAGAAACCCTCTTGCCCCATTTAGGGACCACACAAAGCAAAGAATGCAAATTTTTAAAAGAAACTTAATCTTGATGCATGTGTTCTGCCACCAAATCTGAGTAAAACCTCCCTAGCTTATGTTCTTATGGGGAACGGGAGGAAACCCAGCAAAAAGGGACAACAAATGCCTAGTTACTGACATCTTTTTATCCCCAGCAGGAGCACGTGGGGTGTACAGAGAATATGATTCTTGGCAAATTCTGTTTTTTCTGGGAAAACCAGTAAAATGTAGGCAGAGTGGCTGATTTTTTTTTGTCCCAGTCACCTTCTGAAAACCCTCTTTTTTCCCCCAAGGTCTGTGTGGAGGAGCTGGAGCTGTGACAGACGGTCCTGTACTCACAGCCACTGTCACCAAATGGCATCCCCTCACGTATCTGAGTGGGGTCCACAGAGAAGGGAAGGACTGGCAGCAGTCGTGGCTCCTGCTCTCTGTTTTGTGCAGAAATCCCACAAAAACAGAGCCCATCTCCAGCTGATCTTCTTTGTGCTAAGACAGCGCCTCTTAAGTAGAGGAATTAGGACAGAAAAATAGAAAGAAGACCCAACAGAAGGATGTCATTTGGTAGCCTGATATGGCTGTACACATCTGGCCAGATTCTGGTCCCAGGGAAACGGTGTAACTGGCCTCGAAGTAAGAAGGAAGAGATTACTTTGTGTAATATCCAAATGACAAGCCTCCCACGTTTTGCGGTTAATTAGGAGGAAAGAAGTCCTACGTGGAACGAGGGAGACGGCTTGGCAAACCTGAGTTTTAATCTTGTGATACCCCCTAATAACAAAAGGCCTCTACGATGGATCAGACGACTTTGTAAATGTACGATCGATGCACCTGACAGGTTATTTAATTACGATTCTTCATGACAGAGACAATATGAAAAACTAGTGTCAACATTGTGACAGTGGAATAAATAAATAGATGTAATTATTTCTTAGACTGATCCCTGATGAATTGGAATGTATTAGGCCAGGCTGCAGAGCAGAGTTCTAAGGTTTCCCTAATATGATAGAGTTTGATGGAAGGGGTGTCATGTATCCAATATTTTGCTGTTTTATTAGAATAAAAAGCTCTCTGGGGATTTCAAGTTCAAATGGTCACAACTCTCCCCTTCCATTGCTGTGGTGCCTAATGCAAGGATAAGCACTGGAATATCTCTAGAAAAATGCTAGGACAGCTGGAAGAAGCACAACATTAGCCTGCGTGAATCCGAAACAAACCTCTCTGAACTCTGGGCTTGTTCAACATGTACCCTGAGTTGTGATTTTTGGGGAGTTTTTCTCCACCCGAAGCACACGCCAGGCTGGGAGGAGAGATCTGGACACGGCGCATAAAGATGAGTCCTCAGGGTTAGGCTCAGCCTGGAGTTTTCTGCAGGATAAACCCTGTGGTGGAGCTGAGCGCCGACATTCCTTCTGGGGGAGAGAAACTAGCAGTGGGTCGGGCCAGAGGCAGCCAGCACACTTGTGGCCATTATCACACAGACAGGAAAGAACACACGATCCGCTGCTGCGGCCAAGAGAAACCATAGTTCACATTTAACACGGGGGAAGCGACTTCAAAGGAAAAGCAGCTGGGGCTGAATGATGGGAGATGAAACTGCTAACACCAGCACAAACTTGCAGGTGGTCATAGTTGGCTGAAGAGGAGGTCGATGTAGGAGGAACATTAAGAAATAAGAAGACAGCGGCGTGCTCTGCACATCCAGCACAGTGAGGGCTTGCACATGTCGATCTTTACAGGAAGCAGAGCAGCAAATGAAGTAAAAAACAGGACTGAATCTACAGATTTTAATGCAAAAATAGTCAGACCTTGGAACAGGCTGCCCAGGGAGGGGGCTGAGTCACCATCGCTGGAGGGGTTTCAAGATCCTTTAGATGTGGTGCTTGGAGACCTGGTCCGGTGGTGACGTTGGTAAAGTTGAGTTATTTGGTGGACCTGATGATCTCAAGGGTCTTTTCCAACCTGAATGATCCTATGATTCTGTGATAATGGATGCTCAGTGGTACCACAAGATTCCCCACTAAACACCACAGAACTGTGTCTTTCCAATGGACTAAAGAAGAAGTTTAGATTAGCCATGAGGAAAAACTTCTTCATGGAAAGGGCCATCAGGCCTGGAACAGGCTGCCCAGGGAGGGGATTGAATCTCATGGTGATCTGGAGCTTAGGGATAGGGTTTGGGTTGGGATGGCCTTAGGACAGGTGGGTTAACGGTTGGATTTGATGATCTTAAAGGTCTTTTCCTACCTAAATGACTCTGTGATTTGAAATCTCAAACAAAGCATCGTGCCTTGTGTAGCCTCAGTGCAAGATATGGAAGGACAGCCAGGGCCTTCCCTGCTTGGTGGGGAACAGGCACGGTACGACGCAGCTGGGTTTATTTCTGAAACTACCCAGGAGATCCTTTCAAGCCTGTTGGTACAAAAGTGCTGACTGGATGTCTTCTTCTCCTGTCAGCTGGCAGCTTCTTACACAGGAGATCATCTGCTTTTTAGCCAAATACTCATGTTCCCATAAACTGCATCAATTAGCTCTGCTCAGTTTAACGCAGGTATCGTAATCCTGCTGGTTACTGTGAGGAGAAGGCGCCAGAGGCAATGAGGATCTGCAGAAATCCTCAGCGCAAGTGAGCTTTGCTAGATTTATTGGTGAGGGCAGCTCAATATTCTGACACCTCTGTTGTTGTCCTTACTGGAGAGCTTATAAACGAGCAGCACACTTCAGCAAATTGGTTTCCGCCGAGTTCAGCCTCAGTACCCGAGACAAATACAGGGTGGCAACTGTCCCTGAGCTCTGTTAAACTCAAGTGGAACCTGTCTTAGGTTTTGTGAACCTGCTTGAGTGGGGGGGTTGGACTCGATGACGCCTGGAGGTTCCTTCCAACCCCTAATGATCTGTCTAGCTGTGTCTAAGTGATTTCCAAGGGTGCTGCACCAGGGATGCCCCTTCTTCACTGGCCGCACACTTTCAGGGATCTTTGTGAGAAGACAGAGATGCTCAAAGGTCCAAGACCTTGAATAATTACTTTCATGATGTGATGTGCTGATTACTTTGGCTCAAAAAGCCAGAAATGCAATAAGCTGCAGTTCTGTCCTTCCTCAAGATCTGAAGTAACTGTCTTCAGCAGGAGCTCCATGGGGTTTCTACAAGAAACAACTATCCAATTTGTTATGGCTCCTCAGAATACCTTTGTAATTACAAGGCCACTGCTTATTTTACGTTTAAACAATTCCTTTCTAAGGCAGCAAACATTTAACTCTTGGTCTTTGCCAGAAGCCAAACAGACCTGAAAAACTGGCTGAGCAGAAGCGTCCAACACCAGTAAGGATCTGGACATCCAGTACTTGAATTTACCTGCAGATTAAGCGGAGGGGTGGGTTCTCCTCCCACCCTCAGCTCCCAGTAAAGCAGACTGGATGCAGATAAACCCCGTGACCTGCCCAGCTTTCCGCGGGGCTGGAGAGATCGGCAGCGTAACGGAATGGAGACCGCGTATCGCTGCGCAGCAGGGATTTTAAACGGGTACAGACTAGCATCGAACATTAATACTGCTGCACAACCATTTCTAGACGATCTCAGACGGTGAAGCACCGGGGGAAGCTCTGTCGTGGCGCCTGTTTTTAAGTCTAAAATGAAGAACTCTTAGTCGTTAAGCAGATGATGCTAGTTTTAACAAATGAAGCTGGATTAATTTAAAGTATTTAAAGTGATCAGCGGTCCTTAGGTTAAAGAACATATGTCATTTTCTTGAAGTTGCTGTTTTGATGGAAACATACTGCCAATCTGGGTTCTCTTACAGCTCGGCACACCAAGGGGCTACCTGAGCCCTCTGGCTACCTGCCTCAGCACCTAGAAGCCGGTTGCACCAGCAGCTGCCGTAGGATTAACGTCCAGCAAGCTTCAGAGAGATGGATTGAGGAGGTCAGGGAGACGCAAACGGCCGCGACACGTGTCATGTATCACTGTCTGCTCTGCCCGCCCTGACTCCCCTCGGCCCCACCGGGAAAACGGCAGAGCTCGTCGGAGCGAGCCCACTTAAAGCACTAATGGGTAAATGCATAAAACTATTAAATGCGTAAGAATCCTCTTCACCAAATGGCAAAATATAATGAAAGTTTAAACTGTTAATTGAATAAACCTCTTAAAGACAGAGTGCATCAAGGCGGGATGTTTCACGGTTTCCCAGTTACGCGCTACGTGACTTCCAAGCTGCCGTGTGGGACGCGGATCTCATGGGCAGCGTGCCCAGGACTGCTCGCAGTTTGCAAACCCGATGATCACTGCTGTGAGCCGCTTCCCTCTGGTCACTTCTAAACACAGGAAGGCCTCCAAAGGTGGTTGATACCCAGCTAAAGGCAATGAGATCCCAACACGCAGCAAGGACACGCAGCGTTAGATGAGGATTTTCAGCTCCTTGCTCCTGAAGACCCTTAGATAACTGCAAACGAATCACTGCATTTCAATTCCACAGAGCCCACTGTAGGGGCTGTTCTGGACACAAAGTCTGGCTGTTGCTACTTCAGAGGGGCAGAACCTATGCAGCTAATTGATGTTTTGGGGTGATCTCCTTGGCAAATAACTGGCTTCTGCGGAGATAAGCTCTGCCTTTGGCCTGACGGTTTATCCTCCCAGGAACAAGATTACTGCCTCATAAAACAATTGCACAGCTACGGTACCATTATCCTTTAAACAGTAAGGGAAGAAGAAAAAAAATGATTTATGAAAAATATCATGATCCTTCATAAACAGAGCCTGACTGACAGCAATTTCAGAGACAGTAACTAATCTACTGCTGCATTAGAACAGCACAAAGAAGCAGATTTGGCCACCGAACCAAAGTCATTAAAGATTAGACCAGCTGGTTTAACAGTTAGGAAATGTTTTTGCCTATCTGAGCACAGGATACAATGAAAGTTGTTTTATGATTTAATGTCTCTGCTGTAAACAAAACGACTTTCTGGATAAATCAATGGCTGACACTGACAGCAGAGAGAACTGACTGAGCTGAGGGCAGCTTTTAAATTCAGCTTTGCAAAGCTGAGCTAACGAAAACGGCCAGGCTCCATCCCCAAATAAATCTGTGTTGTTCAGCAAGGACTGTCAGGCAGGGATTGTCCATAACATTTCTGGGGTCTTTTTAATTGGTACAAAGGCTTCATTTATTTATAGCAGGGAAGAATGTGCTTAAATGTCCTTCATACTGAAATGAAAGAGAAAGAAGGGGGGGAAAGGAAAAGAGGGAAAAAAGGAAAGAGGGTGAAAATGAAAATAAGGAAAAAATAAGGAAAAAGGAAAAGAATGAAAAAAGAAAAGAAGGAAAAGAGGGTAAAAAGGAAAAGAAAGGAAAAAATAAGGAAAAGGGAAAAGAAGTAAAAGAGAAAAGAAGGAAAAGAGGGTAACAAGGAAAAGAAGGAAAAAATAAGGAAAAAGGAAAAGGAAAAATGAAAAGAAGGAAAAGAGGGTAAAAAGGAAAAGAAAAGAAAAAATAAGTAAAAGGAAAAGAAGGAAAAAAGAAAAGAAGGAAAAGAGGGTAAAAAGGAAAAGAAGGAAAAAATAAGGAAAAGGGAAAAGAAGTAAAAGAGAAAAGAAGGAAAAGAGGGTAAAAAGGAAAAGAAGGAAAAAATAAGAGGAAAAGTGGGAAAAAAGAAAAGAAGGTAAAAAGGTAAAGAGGGTAAAAGGAAAATAAGGAAAAACATGAAAAAAAGAAGGAAGAAAGGGTGAAAAGAAAAAGAAAAAAGAAGCAAAAAAGGAAAAGAAGGGCTGGGGGGAAGCTAAGAGAAATTAATTGGGAGATGTTAACCAGTGAAAGGTTCTAGTTGCAGAGCGCTCAGCGTTAGGTGCTAAAATACAGCCACAAGCTCTCAGGCAGAGCCTTAAAGTCAGGCCAGAGAGGTTAACTGCTGGCTTTACTGGTGTCTGATCTGTGCAGGGCTCCTTCCCATCGCCTTTATTGCCGGGTCGCCACCAGGCTGCATTCAAGTGAAACCATGTTGACCGTGTCATCAAATCCTTTGCGGGGCATCCAAGCCCTTCTGCCACTGACAAAGAGGGGAAACGAAGGGGCGGGTTCCGCGGTGTCAGGCTGAATCGAAACCAGCCAGCGAGCAGACATCTAAATCTCTGTGTCCACAGGAACAAAGGGGAACCGCAAGGAATCTGACGCCAGGAGAAGGCTGAGCCCTTCCATTCAAGGCTTGGGCAGACAAGTGTCGGTGGGGTCTGAGTGTACACGGCAGGGCAAGGGATGCCTTTACACAATCCACTGCGCTGAACGGGGTAGAGGATGGTGCTACAGCTTCTGCTTCTCTCACCTTTAAGCCTGTCTGTGAGATGAACAGCCAGTATTTGGGTTTCTGCAGTATTACAGAAACCACTCAACAAATCAGTGGGTGGCATTTAACCCTAACAGGGACATACAGGGTAGATACGCACACACCAAATACAGACCAACCCCAAATGCATTTGCTTCTGTAGCTCCAGGGTTCTTTTGCAAGTTACACAAAGCTTTTGCCCTGTGAGAGCTGGGTGCTGTTTCGGGTACATCCCAACAGTCCTGCACGAATCCTTTGCATGGTGGCCAGCAGCATCACCAAAGTGAGCCCTGTGCAGAACAGTCATGGGGCAGCAGGTCAAATCCATGAGCATCATCCAATGACAGGACAAGGGGCAACAGGTGTCAGCTGAAACACAGGAGGTTCCACATCAATCTGAGAAGGAACTTCTTCACGATGGGGATGACAGAGCCCTGGAATGGGCTGCCCACGGGGGTTGTGGAGTCTCCTTCTCTGGAGATGTTTGAAACTCACCTGGATGTGTTCCTGTGCAACTGGATCTAGGTGATCCTTCTGTGACAGGGGGACGGTACTGGATGATCTTTCCAGGTCCCTTCCAATCCCTAATGTTCTGTGACTCTGTAATGAGGTTTGAGATGTTGCAAACTGTGTTGCTAGTCCTGATAATTGCTCTAAATTCAGATTCAGAGGTGCTGTCTGCTTAGCACAAATTGTAAAAAAGGACAGGAAACTGCTTCAGTGCCCAAAAAATAGAGCCTCTGGGCTGGAAGGTCACTAAAAGAAGACCAACTGCTTTGCACATAATTCTCCAAAGGAGAATCCAGGAAAACTGTGCTGGACCTAGATCAAGATGCTAAACTGCCACGAGTACACTGGGATATTGTTAATGGGACATAGGGATCTCAAACATAAATAGCGAGCGGGATTTTCCTTGCATTGGCTACAATACATATGTTTGTCCAAGAAAAAAATAGCTGGAGCAAGAAGACATGCACGTCTGGTGTTGAAGAAAAGCCTGTCTGTGTCAGACACAGTGGAGAAATTGTTCAAGAATAGTTCATCTTTAAATGAAGATCACCCTGATGGTGCTGCCAACGTCCGTGTTAGCCTGGACCTCTGGCTGCGCAAGTGCCGGCGGCACAAGTACAACCCGCCTCGGTACGGGGTGTAACACGGATCTGTGACATTTCGCTGCGCTTTCAAGACTTGGGTCAACTTCTTTGTCACCAGTGGTGCCACTGATCCTTGTACTTCCCTGCTTCCCTCGGGACTGGTTGTCTGCCACACACATGAGAAACGTGACCACAGCACAGGCTGATGTCAGGTAGGAAACCAGGAGTTCAACTGCAGTTAAGCAAAGAGGTCAGGAAGAGCAGCTTTTGTCACGAGTTGGGGAAAAATGATCAGCATTGGAATCTGGGTCATAATCCATGAGTACAGTTACGAGTGGGAGAGTTAAAATCACAGAATCACAGAAGATTGGAAGGGACCTTGAAAGATCATGCAGTCCAATCCCCCTGCCACATCAGGATCCCCTAGATCAAGACATAGGAACATGTGCAGGCGGGTTTCAAACGTCTCCAGAGAAGGAAACTCCACAACCTCCCACCACACTCTTTCCCATCTTCAGCTTACGCTGAACTTGCAGACACACACGCAGGAGTCTCCTCTGCCACTCACAAGCAAACACGGGCTCCTTACAACAGCCCCGCTCGGCTCCCTCTCCACACTCGCACCTCTCCAATGCCTTTAGCAATAAAAGGTAACGTCTCCCTTCCAAAGCCCAAGTTTAGGTTCAGATCTGTATGAACCCAGAGACGCTGGTAATTCATCACCAACATTTTTCACCCGTTGACTTCTTTATTTGGAGCCCTCGATTTTTCTTAATTACGTGTTTCTAATTTATCACAGACCAAAGCGCTTCAAAAGCGTCGCACATTCCGACAGAACCGCGGGCAGCGGATCCCAATGAAATAGCGGGGCTGATTCATACTCCTTCCCCTCTGACACCAGAGGTTTATGCAATTTAGGAATAACAGAGCTGCTAAAATTAATGGCTGAAGGGTGAGCCGTCTCCTCGCTCACGTTATACATAATGATTTGGTTCAGCGAAAAAAACAAGCAGCTGGATTATTTGTGATTCTTTCCTTGTCGTTAATTACAATTAAAAAAGTAAGGCTGTAATTACCTTTCTTGTAAACTTTGGCCTTAACTGCTGAGCCCAGCAAAACAGAAGGAGGGTTGGTTAACCTCAGTGGAAAAACAGAAAATCAAGGCTTGGGGTTTTTTTTCTGCAGTAGCTAGAGCGTGGATGGGCAGTGAGGAGGAACGATTCTGGGAGGGTGAGACAAAAGCAAAGCGAGAGCCAGTATCGGAGTGTCCGTTCCCGGACTGATCATTTATAAACCAGTGAAGCTTCAGGTGGGAGGGGGGGAACAAAGACTCTGGTGCCCCAGCTGATGCCCTGAGCAGCACTGGGAACCGGCCGCTCCCAATAGCTGTGATTTTCAACCAAGACAAATCAATCCAGAGCTTCCCCTGGTTCTGTGTCTCACTTCTTATTTATTTTAACTATTTATTGCTCTTTTCTGCCGGGGAACCCAGTGGCTTCCCGTGCCTGCTGCATTGTCTCCTCGGGTTTAGCTGTTTCCATTTCACTAGGCTGAACAAACCGCTGACTTTATCCTCCCTTTGCTCATGGGACCTTGTTGTCCTATGCTGCAAGAAGACCTCCAGTGTTCATTTCAGACCCGATCCTTTCTTTCCCTCTCTGAACCTAGAAAAGGCTGAGATGCCTTTCCAACGTCACCAAAAGGACCATCCTGTGCACACAGGAGCATCAAAGAAAGCAGCAGCCTTGCAGGACACCAGCAGCTTTGATGCTAGGTTGCCCTGTCCCTGAGCAGTGCCAGCGAGGTTTTCCCGGCCACTTCTGAAGCGGCGGATCTGCCTTGCCAGGAAAGAACAATCTATAGGAAAGGGAGACTATATTTTACTTTCAGGGCTCTATCTGTGCCAGGCCCAACCCTGGCTGGATGCACACGCCAAGCCGGGAGACGAGAAAGCTCAATGGCTCCCATTAACGCTCCGTGGCCCCACGACAAACGCGCCATTGTAGCACAGTCGCCTTAAGACAGACGGACAGACAGAAGGAAGGAAAAAGGGAAGGAAGGAAGGAGCTTTTGAAGACAAAAGTTGCTCTCTGGATAGCAATTATAGATATTTAGAGATCTGAATTGATAAGTCATAGGAGGGACTTTTGATTCCGCAGTGTGTAAACGCTTCCTGAGCCATGATTCAACACTGGAGATTTTGGAGAACACATCAAGCCCTCGGGACAGGCTCCCTCATAAGCACCATTATTTTTCTTTATTACAGAAAGAATATTTAAATGAAATATTTCATAATGAAAATAAAAGTGCATTAAAAATTCCATCCCTCCAGAATTAATTACTTTTTGAAACACTCCATTTCTCAAAAATTGAGGTGGGGATTTTTTTTGTTGGCTTGTTGGGGGTTTTTTTGGGGGTCTTTTTTAAATCTTTACAAGCATTTGTCTATAGAATTAGTAATAATAAGTGTAGGAGGAAAGAAATATAAAATAACCCAAACCCCTGCCCTACAAATGCTGCTAGTACGTAAACTTTATAAATACAATGTTGGCAGATTCCGATATATAAAAAGGTAGCTAAAAAAAAGTAGAGAGCCATAAATAATGCCAAGTAATAAAGGAGGTGAATGTTTTTGTTATTAGATTCTTTCATTGTATAAATCTGTTTAATAAGCTGGCTAGGAATCACTGATAGAAACCAGACTGCTTGCGGTGTCGCAGATCAACCTGTTCTAAACGTCCTTCCCTGAACTCTATGCCAAGCAATACTTTTTACAAAGACAATTTAAAAATGGCACGTTCTTTCATCATCCAAAAGGAGCAAACAGCACTAGGAGTCTGTTGGAGGAGGAGGGACACGGGTCCGCAGCAGCAAAGCGCAGCAGTCCTACGGTCTCCAAATGTTTGAGGAGCGTTTGCTAGTGCTCGGGGTAATTAATCCCATTACCCGAGTCGTCAGACGTGACGGGTGCGTGTGTAAAAGTCTTGATTTAAACGGTTTGTTCCCCTGGCAGATGGTGTATTTTTGGAAAGCCCTATCATCTCGTAGCTTTCCCTTCAGAAGTTCACGTACAAAGTCCGCCGTTAACGTTCCGCAGTAATGAAAACTAAATGTTGTGAAATGTGACTGAGGTCAGTGATGGGGTTGTGACGTTAATCTCTGGACACTATTGCTTCTCATTACTGGGTGGTATTTTTGGTTTTCATTATTCTGGGAGGAAAGGACAGTGGGGGGAAATAAAAACAGTAACAAAGAGATGCTATAGCCCAAATAAGGAAAAAGGAATAAACATTAAAATGCAAAAATGAACGCAAGAATAATAAGAAGGTTTAAAAAAAGACTCCTATTAGGATATTATTGGTTAATAAATCACTGGATGTAACTCCCCCCTCCCCTAAACATTACAAATGTTAAAAAGCAGACGGGGCTTTGTTCTATGATTATCAAATATCCTCATTTCTGCTGTGTGTGTTTTTATTGCTGCATTAACTTGTAGAACAGATGGGTTAAGTGAGCAGCTCCCAACATCCTCGAAATCATATTTACGTTCTGACCTTACGGAGTACAACCCAAACAGCTCCGGTCTCAACTTGCTACGGGCTGCTCAGCGTTGAGACCCTCATTCAGTGCTTCCCCAAGTTAGACTCAGGAGGATGCTCAGGTCTCCAGGAAAGGATTCCTCCTCAGAGCACATCACAAATAGAAACTGTATCATCACAAATAGAAATTGTATCATCATAAATAGGAATTGTATCATCAGAAATAGAAATTGTATCATCAGAAATAGAAATTAACTCATCAGAAATTCAGAGCTGACTTGATTATTTTAATTTACAGTGAGTGTATTTGCATCCAGTGGTAAAACTCTGTAGAACTGAGAGGCAGAGAGCCTCTGCAGCCCATTCACAGAATTACAGAATCACAGAACATCAGGGATTGGAAGGGACCTCGAAAGATCATCAGTCCAATCCCCCTGCCACAGCAGGATCACCTAGACCAAGTCGCACAGGAACACATCCCGGCAGGTTTTAAACGTCTCCAGAGAAGGAGACTCCACAACCCCCCCGGGCAGCCTGTTCACTGAAATCATGGACAAATACCTGGGACGTGATGCCCTGTGCATCACATCCATCCAGCCAGAAAAGCTCCCAGCATCTCCCCATGTGGTTCCTTAAACAATCCCAGCACCAGAGCAGACGGAGCCGCCTGGACAGGCAGCACAGCACATCATCAGGCAAAAGCCCTCACCTGGGCTCCAGAAACATCTGTAGTAGTTTCAACAGTGTCTGGTGGCCGAGCACGGAACAGACTTCAAGAATTGAAATAACCCCCTTTTCAATTAATATCTCAAATTAGATGGAGATGGATCAGAAGGAGATCTTGGAGAAAGTGAAGCAGACAGAAAGGGCAGATGTTTGGCAAATCCTGAGATCCAAAACTCCATCTCGCCCAGCAAACTAATGAGGTGAGCCCCGAGTACTTGAGGGCTCAGGGAATGGGATACAGAGACTTCCAGCCCTAAATCACTACTTTCAATCCAGCCCAGTTCATCGTGATTGAAAGTAGTTACCATCCATGACTACTGTGGCCCACGAGGAATTTGTTGGTGTGCTGGTGGTCCCCTCCTTGCAGCCAGGCAGTCCACACAGAAAACGTGGCACTCCAGCCCAGCTGCTGTGTGCTGGGTAAACCCAAGAGCTGAATCAACATGGAACAAAGTGGTGGATGAGGTGATGGTCCTACACCTTCAGGTAGTGAGATCAGGTAATTTTACCCCGCTGCAGTCCCCACTAGAGACAAAGGGACTTCAGGGAGGTTCTGCACCCCCTTAGTTTAACTAGTTTTACCCTACAGATGAGCACTGTTGATATTTGCAGGAAGATTTCATGAAGTGTTGTGCACAAACATCACAATGTAATCCTCAGAGCTCCAAAGCCAATCCCAACAACTAATCCCACAGATAAACAGAGCTAAATCTCCATTTGCCTGCAAAAATAATGAGCCAACATTAGGGATATCAGTGCGTTGAAGGTCTCCAACCTTCTGAGGGAAGAGCTCCACTTTCACCCAATTTGTATGGTGAAGCCCTACTCTACTGTGAATTACAAAATCTCACTAATATAACAGAATCACAGGGTTGGAAGGGACCTCCAGAGGCCATCTAGTCCAACCTCCCCACAACAAGCAGGGCCATCACTCACCAGACCAGGTTGCCCCCATCCAGCCTGACCCTGAATGGCTCCAGGGATGGGGCCTCCATCACCCCTCTGAGCAGCCTGTTCCAGGGATCTCTCACCCTCAGATTCAACAACCTTTCCCTCATGTCTGACCTAAATCTGCCCTTTTCCAGCTTCAAACCATGACCACCCATCCTAATTCCCTGCCCTTGTGAACACTCTAGCCCAGTCTTCTGATAGACCCCTTTCAGGGACTGGAAGGCTGCTGTAAGGTCCCTGAAGGACACTGAGATAGACAAACCCTTCAGAGCAACGCTGCTGAGATTCATAGCTGTGTTAGCCTTCATTGCAAAGAACTATTTGTAAACCTCATCCTTCCTAGCATGGCACTTAAGCCACCTGCCTGGTCTAAGTGCTTCTTCATGCTGTATAGAGTAGATTTATAGCTTGAACCCCTACTTAGGGATAATGTTATTGCTAAAGTTGCCTACGACACACTCAGGCTCTCTCTGCAATAAATGCATTAAACACATTTGGTCCCAAGAGATACTGAGATGGGTTTAAACTCCATTGCCAAGAGCCCCTCCATGGAGACACCAACTTGTGTCTTTACTACCATCTCTAAGGCGGTGAGGACCCGCATGTGTGACTCTACACAGCCACATGGAATGGACATCCTCGTGCGAAAAGGAACGGATCTGCACGGGTGTTACTCCAACAGCCGACGGTCACGTTTCAATTCAAATGCTTCAGCAGCGAGACAACGAGGAGATAAATCAGGTAGTTGCCAGAGGTCTCCTGAATAATTCAAGAAAGCAATACACTGCAAAATAAACAAAGTTTGCCTTTCTTTCCAGCTACTTGCAGCACAACTATGTTTAAATCCAGGCCCAAAGCATTTGAGCAACTTTGTGCATCCCCTCAGGACTTCTTGTGCCGATAATGGTCCTCACTGGAGGTACCGTAGCTGAGCCTGCTGTATTTGTTTCAAGATTTTCCAGCTCATGAGACTAAGAGCCTGTCTGAAATATATCTGGGACACGGAGCTTCAGTGCTCAGCTCCTCACTTGGAGGTTACTTCTTCGTCTGCATCACTGTGCTCTCACCAATACCATTTTATCTTCAGGTTTTTTAAACATTAGCATGTAATTCACAAGATCACAGAACATGAGGGATTGGAAGGGACCTCCAAAGATCATCCAGTCCAATTCCCCTGCCAGAGCAGGATCACCTAGACCAAGTCGCACTGCAAGATATCCAGGCGGGTTTGAAACCAGTGACACCAGTAAATACCAACCCAGTGGTGGTATTGAGGGCAAAAGCTGCTGAGCCACAGCAAGTCTAAAGCAATGTTTGTGCATCTCATCAACCATGACAGCAAAGTTCATTCAACATTTCAGCCAAACAACCCAAACTCAAGTGCTCTTTCATCCCCACCATCACCTGGAGGGCATTCTGGTGGGTTTCTGACAGTGTCCCATGAAGTCACCCATCTCTGGAGGAAGACAACCTTGAGAACAGTCATCTCACTGTACTTCACTGATGGATCCTACTCAAAGCTCTGAATTAAAGCAGCTCTCAGAGGGACTGTGGAAGCCCAGCTCCAGTGGCAGTTCAGATTCTTCTTGTAGCAACAAGCACTTGGGGCGTGAGCAAACACTGGGAGCTGATGACGTGCCAGATATACGAGTGTTTGCTTTATCAGTAAATGTTTGCTGACTGGGACTCCCCTGAGTTGAGCTTTCCTCATTTTACTCCTTCAGATTTATTGATCTGAGCTGATAATGGAAACTCAACTGTGAACCAGTAAGAAAACTGGTGTTGGTGAAACAACATTTGCCTTAAGAACACGAGGGTGGGAAGTGTCGGCGTGTTGAGGAAATTACACGCCAAGCCTAGTGAAAACACGCTGAAGAGGGCATTAATGGATCTTTAAATCATCCAGAAATTCTTAATACAAATCTGTGTTCCCATGAAAAGTAAACATGGTTGGAGAATGAGGTGGTAAGGAAACGACTTTTGCCTTCTCACCATCAAACGAAGCCTAAGCGCTCAGTGAAATTGGATCCTAACTTACTCGTGACTGAACTTGAGGTAAAAGAAGGACTAGTTGTAGGACCAACGATGGCAGGCTCCAGACTGCATGGGCAAGTGCCATGGCCACGAAGTCTTAGTTAACCTGGAAAGAAGTTCTGGAGCCCTTATTACAAGAGGGATGNGTGGCAGGGGGATTGGACTAGATGATCTTTCGGGGTCCCTTCCAATCCCTGATGAGTCTATGGTTCTAAATAATATATTCACATGGAAATTGTTGTCTGAAGATTTAATTTGTAGATCTGGCCATTCCCAACAGGCTTAGAGATCAAATGGAAGGAGCTTTATTGTTGCAGAGATCCAAGTTCAAGGCCCTGTCCAGCCTTCACAGGACTCAACAGCTTGATGTAACACCAAGCGGAGCAGAGAGCTGTACAGAACCCAGAGCTCCACTCATCTCTCACGGAACAGCACGGTAGAAGGGAAGCACAAAGTAAATCCCTATTTGCTAATCTGGTAAATGTTATAAAAAAGGGGGAAAAAGAGAAAATAATCCTGATACTTGTCTGTTTTATCTCACTTCAAAGATCATGGAGCAGGGGAAGGGATTGTGGAGATGGAGGGAGGAGCTGTTTTTAAAAGCAGTTACAGGACTGTGAAGGAGCAGGGAGGTTTTTTTGAAAAAGTGGTTTTATCCGTCCCACATCTCCAGACTACCTTCTTTCTCAGAGTCCTTACAGAGAATTAATGAGAAGTGACCATGAGACTTTGAAACAGATCTGATTAGGAAACGAGACAGCAAAGTTAGACACAAAATCCATGTTAAGGTTTCAGCCACTATGAGGACCAGCTGGTGTCTTCCAGGTTTTGTCACTTCCCCCTGGTCATGGTGCTCCACGGGGATGGAAGCAAGGGAGGAGAAAGCAGAGGGAAAAGGAGACTTGTAACAGGGAATGGAGAAGTGGTTTCACCAGGTGGCCCCTCAGATGAGAGCACAGAGCTCTGAGCAGGACAGGGAAAGCTCAACCCCTTTTTCATTCTGCGCCAGGAGCTTGGAAGCCTTCGGCGCCTGCCGAGCTTCGCTTCCAACGAAATCAACGGGAATGCTCCTCGACTTCAAAGGAAACTGACTTAGGCCAATGTCAAGAGCTTTCAGAAGTCCCACCCTGAAATCCTTAGCACTCGTAACTCTTCCTGAAGGAAAGCAGATCGTCAGGCCCACGTATACACGCAGGCACTGGAGACCTCAGCTCAAGGAACTGCACCTGGAAGAGCCCCAACGAGCCAGTTTACCCCACTGAAGAAGCCTGACTTTGCTCAACTTTTAACTGTGGGTAAGCTTGGGTGTGCGAAGTCCCCCAGGAGGTGGCAGAGAAACCCATTTGGAGAAGCTGCTCAATGGCCAAGAGCACAGGGACGTGGTCCCATCAGCCCCAAAACGCTGTGGACTCCAGCATCCCACCTTCCTTGGAGGAAAAAAAATGCCCCAGGGAAAAGCCCATCACAAAAGAGTCTCTCTTTGGACGATCTGCTGCAATTACAGCCCAAGGGGAGCAAGGTGTGGGAATGGTAGGATGAAGGGCTGGGGGGCACGGCGAAGAGGCTGCACACATCTGGCCTCTCCATATGCATAAACACCTTTTAAAAATGTAATTTATGCTAAAATCTGCATTAAAGCCCAATTAGACAGGCAAACACCTGACTAAAAACTCCTCCTTGCTCAAATGTGTGCAGTAACAGCCCTCAGACAGCTGCTCTGGACCCAGCAGAGGTCTGGAAGCACCTCAGCCCCTGCCCACACGTCTTAACACAGAACGTGACCCATTTATTTGATCAAGTGCTGGGTTCTTCGTGGGGAGGCTGCCAGGACACACTTGGGGCTGCGCTAGAGCAGATCAGTGTTTAAGTCGCAGGTTCAACTTGAGAATGAGGGTGGGTTTTTTTCCTTGTCTGATCAAGGTCACAACTGCTAAAATACCCTGAGGTTCTCAGTCGAGTGAAATGAACTGGTAATACACGGGGCAAGTTAATCTGTGGATTGCCTTCTCACATGAGACCAGCTGTTGTGCTTCTAAGTACAAGCGGTATTTACCTCCAATAATGAAATGACTGAATATAATATGGAAACAAATAAATAAATAAATGCCATTACAATCAGGGCTCCCCTTGTCTACTGCACGGGCCAGGGCTACACTCACAGGTCTCATAAACTGATTTGTCAAACTCATCAGAATCAAGGATGATCATCTGGACACCAGATGAGCTAAAATACTGTAATTATGAATGTCCAGTTGTCTGTTTGTTCTCTTTTATCTCCCACGTATCTCTCCTTTGGTCTCAAAGACTCGTGTGCGTGTTCATGTATAAAGAACCATTTAACTTCAAATCCAGGGGTTTGGTCACATTTTCACTGTAGGGGAACACGAGTGAATTCTTACTGGTGCAACATTAAAATCTGATCACATTACTGCAGAATTTTAACGTACAGCACGTGCACGCAGACCCACATGTACGGATGGATCAACACAGACCCACAACCAGACCCCTGCAGTTGGGTAGAGCCTGTTTCCAAAGACAAATCCAGCTCTTCCTTTTGGCTGTAAAATGAGGAATTTCCCTGAAAAGACACAAGTTTTATGCTTGTAGCCACTAACAGTGTGGCACTGGGCTTGGAGCCTGTTCCTCAAGGATCCCAAGGGACAGAGTCAGCAGCACATAGGCTAAGAGGTGGTGGAGGCACCATCCCTGCAGAGGGGTTCAAAATGGGCAGACAGGGTGTTTCAGGAGATGGGTTAGGGTTGTAGAGTGGACAGTTGGACTTAATGACCTTGAAGGGCTTTTCCAACCTTAATTCTATGATACTTAAATAGATGAAAATTATAAAATTGATGCAATTCACTTCATTTCCTAAACAGCAGTAGCTGCTTTTTTCACAATTTTTATTACTATGGTAGAGGAGTAACTACAGGACCTCACTGCTGCGCAGGCGTCACCCGTGATCTACACTAGCCAAGGAAGCTGATGCTCAGCTAGTCTGTGTCTCTTGCACCCTCTGAATTTGGATGTTACAAAGCAGAGAGGTGCACTGATGAAAGTTTACAAAGGCTCAGTAGTCTCTTTTTTGAGGTTCTAAGCCCAAGAGATGTTTCACAGGGTGTACTGAAAGTGTTTATGGTAAAGAACCATCTGAACAGACTCATTCCCTGCCTTGCAGAAACTCTGACAGAAAACAGAGAGCAGGACACAGAAAGAAATGATAAAGGAGGATGTGGGAGAGATTATAAGTGACAGTGAAGGAGGAATAATTTCCTGGAAGACACTACATTTAAGAAGGGATCCCAATAAATGGACAGTGTGCTGCTGGAAAAGCAGTGGGAGACCTTCTGCCAACCGAAAAATCGCCAAGGAAGAGAATCAAATGAAGAAAGATGTGGAATTAAAACAGGGCATGAAGAGCAGGCTGGGAAGATGCAGCACCAGAACGTGACAAATGAGCTCAGATTCTGTGGGACTCGACCCCTCTCTGGTAAAAGAAAGGCAAGAGATTAGCATGTTCTGGCAGAGTTTTCCTGCAGTTGGCCTTGGAGAAAAGGGAGGGCTGAAGTACTAAGACCAGTGGCTACGGTAATGAAATGGTTTTCCTAAACTCTTAAGCTAACCAGTCAAATTAAAGCATTTCCATCAACATGAGGCATCAACCTCACTACTACAAATCTACCTGAAGCAAATACAGACTAAATTTACCCTAAATACTTCTCTGCAGATGAGCTTCTACTGCCATAACAACAATAAATCCTATCTAGTTCAATGTCAGAGCTCCTTCAGATGCTTCTGAGAGCACTGGCTTAGGAGAACTTTCTTTCTTAACATCTTTTTTTTGCCTGATAAGGAAAACGTCTCTATACAGCATCTGCAGAGAGTCATCTGGGGTATCCAGTGGGTTTGTAACATCCTGCTCGGATTAGCCATAATTTTATAGTGATAGTAGCCACTACAAAACAGAGAGCTGCTGTTTAGTTTCTGAACTGTATGAACAGCTGGCTATGAAAGTTATTTGATCATGATGATGGCAATTTCCATGATAATAATATTTAAGCCTGAAGTTGTTGATCTGAGTTGCAATCAACACTCCCCAAACTGAAACCAGCTTAGAGCTACTGGAGGAAGTTGGCATTTCAGACACTGGAATTAGAGACCACCACAAACTTCCCCAAAAAGAAATGTCCACTGCTAACAAAAGGAAAGAAAACAAACAAGTCCTTTCTTTAGAAGGACTTAAAGTGCATTTCAATTTCACTTAAGACAGACCAAATGCTCAACGTGGGCCTGATCGTTCAGTCACAGGAGGGAGTTCTGTTACCACTGAAGCCAGCAACGGCTTTGTCAGAGATGTCAACACATAATTTCACATCATCATCATCATCATCATTGAAGAACAAGAGATTTTATTCCAGCAAAATTCCCTTTATTTGCATAAAGACATTTGAGGCCAGTTAGTAAAGCTGCAACTGATACCAGCAAGGCTCTGCTACCTAGAGAGAATGCTGAGGTGATGCAGAGCCAGTAACCAACTACACAGCATGAGAATCACAGAACATTAGGGATTGGAAAGGACCCTGAAAGATCATCTAGTCCAATCCCCCTGCCACAGCAGGACCACCTAGACCAAGCTGCACAGGAACACATCCAGAAACAAATAAAACTCCTGTCTGCTCCATTATCCTGCTCCTACCTTCTGACCTCAGGACTTCACTCTTTCCTGCACGTAATTTTTAATTATACCAGTAATAGCCTAAAAATCCAGGATTTGTGTCCTGCTTCCCCCAGTACTGAAAGCCCCAGTGTTTATATACAAATCAGGCTTGGAGAGGTAATACTCTAGCTATAGAAATTATCTCCTCCACATCCTGAGTGGGAAGGCAGAAGCGATGCCAAGAGGACGCCGTGTACCGAGCGGGAGAGCCGGGAGCTGTGCGGGACACGCGTCTCTGGATGTGGCATCTAAAAACCACCTCCAGGATGATGACTGCAAGAGGGTTTCTCTAAATAGCTCTTTTCCACACACTAATTCCTACACCTTTCTATATATTTAGCTCATTAGAAAGCCCCTTTGCAGAGGTGCTACAACAGAAAAGCAGGAAGGAATACTTCAACCCTTGCAGATAAACTGCAAGTCTGAGCTCCCCAAACTCCTCCTGACTTCACAGCCTTGCAGATATTGTTTAATCAATGATAGAGCTGGAAGGCCAGCTGCGGTCTTCTGTTTGTTCTTAAATGCTAATCCAAGTTTACCAAAACGGAGGGATTTTGCATCTGGAGCGTTTGGATTGAGGCCCACTTCTCCACTAACCTGTCCTTGGCCTCTCCTTCCAGCTCCTTCTCCGGGTTGTCCCCGGTGCTTTCCCTTATGGTGAGATCAGTAATTGCTTTGTCGTCCTTCACGACAAGACCTCTCTCCTCCTGGGTTACGGTGTCTGTCCACGGTGGATTCAGATAGGGATGACTTTTACAAACGACATATGAAAGCTCTTCAGAGTGTTCCTTCATAAATCTCACGACATATTTCCATTCTCTCTGGCTTCCTGTGCTGTGTCTGAGGCATGAGAATAATTAAGCCTGTATAAGCTAATTATATTGAAGCTGCAATACGTGAAAAAGGAACCTTTCTGGGCTCCAGGACCTTTGGATCACTGTGTTATTTCCCCAAGACTGAACGAGCATCACGTTTTTGTGCTGCTTGGCCTTTACTTCTTTGTATTTCACCGCTTCCTATTTTACCGCTGGCGAGAGCCCGGACAAAGTAGCACGAGAAGAAAAATGAAGCAAACTCCGTGTTAGGTAAACAGTTGCTTGGGGGCATAAATGCTGTTTGGAGTTGGCACTCCCCACCAACAATGTTGTTTGGCTGGTCAACTGCGCAGCAGGAAATAACCTTTGGGAGCCCATGACCCCAACTGCTGCTGCTGCAGTTGAGAAAACAACCTGGTTAGATGTGGGACCCACTTGTTCCCAAACTGTAGTAGTCTGCCTGCTGCCCCAACAAGGGGCTGAGGGCTGCAGCAAAGGGAGGCCAAGCCCTGTTCAAAGCATTGAGCAGAAGAGGAATGTGTAATCTCCACTTCTGGCTTTTGTCCTTTATTTTTTCGAGTTGTACAGAGCCAGTCTAACAGAGGGCGGCTTTTTATTCTGAGTGAGGTTTCCCATTTTTCAAGTTTCAGTCAATTGTGCTCCTAAATCCTTTCAAGATAACCATTCTGGGAGCACGGGCTCTTCCTCTGGTCGCCTCAGTAAAGAGGATTCTTTGTCGTAAAACTGCTATTGCAGTTAGGGAGTGAAAAACTACTGATTTCACAGGCTTCTGGAGTCAGGACTGATCTCTCCCCCTGTCCCGCCTCACCTCCTGGCAGAGGCAAGGGAAAAGAGAGCAAACTCCAGCTCTCTGCTCAAAGGCCAGGAGGCTGGCCAGGCAGTGTGATGGCTGCTCAGGGTCGCGGTTATCACGGCTTGTTTCTAACAGATGGCTCCTGCAGCAACCGCGGCCTTTTCTCATGGTGCTCTATCTGAGAGGAAGGAAATTGAGATTCCACCCCAAATCCCAGCACATAGTTTTGAGGATTCCCACATCTTTCAAGGATTAAGTCACCACATGTACAGCCCAAAGTGCCTTGAGGACTTGAGCGAGACACCGTTTTTAGAAGGCGGTGTAGGAAGAACCACGAAGAGACTAAAACCCTTTGTAGTTTGCCCCAAAGCCAAATCACAAAGGGATTTCGAGAGGAACGAGATACAGCTCTGATGACAGGGTGAAAGAAGGACCCAAACGTCCTTAAAAGTGAACGTCCCTTGAGCGACAAGTCAAGATACTTCAATAAAAGCCATGGCCTGAATCTATCTACAGAGCAACCTGCTCGTGGATCTTCAGGATGACGGTGCTCACCGGTGGGGACTCAGCAGCTCTGCTAGCATGCACAGGACAAACCCAGCTGAGAGAGGGTCAATGAAGGTGATCATTTACAGTCTGGCAAAGCAGGAGAGTGCCAAGTTCAAGTGATGCAAAAGACCACTGTGAAGATGAAGCCTCTCAAAGAATCTGATTATCTGGAGAGCCTGGCTTTAAAATGTGCCACTAGGGCTACTATCAGCATCAGTCATAGAGAAAATACTCAATTCCCTACCAAACACAATGGATCCCACTTCAGCAGCGCTTCTAGGGATGAGAAGAGGAGGGAGATCCATGTTCCCTGCACAGCTTGACTTAAAGCTCCAGGTGCTTTCTAAAAGAAATTTCCTGCTATATTCCAAATAGCTTTAAATCCTTGGGAATATCTAGACTATCTCCTGGAAAGCAGGAAGACAAAGGCATCGAAGAACACAGAGCTATTTTAATAGGTGCAAGACGAGAGGTCAAATTTTATCCCTAATGTAAGATCAAAGTTGATCCTTTTAGACTAGGGATGACGTAGCCAGCATTGCTAGACCATCCTGACATACCTTTCCACCCACAAAGCCGAGCTGTGTATGTGCTGGCTGGCCCCACCAGTGCTCTCAGCCACAGCCCAGTCCCAGGCACTCACTGCCAACCTCGGCACCACGGGGCAAAGTCCACAGGAAGCAGTCGACGACACCACAGCACGATCCCACTAGTAATCCCAACGAGATAATCACAGATGTCACAACCCACTTAAAAATGAGTTCATTTTCCAGATATCTAATTTCAGTGGCTTTTTAGGACATTACGCCCGTGAAGGTTTATGGGCAAATTGAGTGTTCAGCTCATGCTCTGTCGTTGTCTGCACCAGTAATGCTCTGCCACAGGAAGTGTGATATTGGTACCTGATCTTTAAGCCATCTTGTTTTCAGGATGATTGATAGTCATCCTCATCACCTCAACCTCCTTGGAACTCCTTCAAGAGCCAAAGCAGCACAGTGTGCATTGTCTGTCACCCTGCCAGTCATAAATATGGGGGACAGACAACAAATCAATGAACCCCGACCTTCCGTGAGTGTGACAATGGCTTCTTAAACCAGTAAGATCACTTTTCATAGTCGCAGAATCATTTAGGTTGGAAAAGACCTTTACGATCAACAAGTCCAACCATTCCACGGGATACAGAACCAAAGAGCGACTAAGGAATTCTAAAAGGAGGGAACACCAAAAGACCCAGATGCAGAAGGAGCAAGAACACTGAAGAACGTGGTTCTTCATCACGTCATCCTTGCAGCGGTGCTCTACGATCAAACCATACAGCACAATCCCAGGCAGAGCGCTCAGACGATGGTGGGAACGGCAGCGACCTTCAGAAAGGACAACAGCTTTCTTCACGCTGGGGCTCGTACCCCTGCCACCGGGTGCTGTTTCCCAGTCAGTTCAGATGCTGAGAGTGGGAAGCCTGGATTTCCTAATTCTACCTGTGCTTCTTTTTTTCCAGAAAAGACAATCAGCATGGAATTTTTTAATAACAAAAGGAATTCCAAACACTTACTCTAACTATTTTGATTCTGTTTCTAGTACAGATAAATTAAATAGAGAAGATTTCCTTGTCTGAAGGACTTTCTCAGCGCTGACTACCTGTTGCCCCCGTTGGGAAGCAACACAAACCTACACTGTGTTAATTCCAAAATCTCCTTGACACAGTACTTCTGTTGTCCTTTTAGAAGAGGGCATGGAGAAATTCCTTGTAATTACTGGGAAAAAGAATTCTATTTATCTGAATAACGTTTGTCCTCTTTGAGCCCCTTTCCACACAGCATATGTTTGTATGACAGGAACCTCAAAGAGCTGCAAAAAAAGGTTGTTTATTCCTAAATTTGCATCATCATCTTCTACTAAGGACCTTTTCTTCTGTAGATGACAAGTTACTCTCAGCCCAAATAGAAGTTAAAGTCAATTCTGATCACAGATGAGGACGAATTTGGCCAATTGTCAGCAGTTCCTTGGGTTGCAGCAGCCACTAAGCAGCTTTGGCACACCAAGGTTTACAAGTTTTACATACTCCAGTCTTTGCTTCAGGTTTGTAAGTGCTTTGCACCTCTCGAGACTTGGCTCGCAGTCAGGAGTATCAACAGGCTGCCCAGGGAGGTTGTGGAGTCTCCTTCTCTGGAGATGTTTAAAACCCACCTGGCCATGTTTCTGAGCGACTTGGCCTAGGTGATCCTGCTGTGGCAGGGGGATTGGACTGGATGATCTTTTGAGATCCCTTCCAATCCCTAATGTTCTGTGATTCTGTGAGGAGGAGAGCTGACACTCCATCAGGGAAGGCTGCGTGTTTCATGTAAATAACAGTGATTTATTAAATCACCAGCTATGAGGAAGAACTGGGTGGAAGACAGTAAGATTATATTTTTTTGTTTAAAACTGTATTTCAGCTCTTCACGCCTCGTTAAAAACCCCCCAACTGGAGCCCTCTCCCTTTTCAAAATGGCCTTTCTTGGAAGCATTTGCTTACCCCAGTAAACGCCCTGAGCAGCACACGTTCTGGCACTTCATAGCCAACGCGTTATTCACTCTCTTTCCAACCCAAACCACCAAACTGGTCACTGCTTCCCACTTCTCCCCAAACCACTTTGAGCAAAGAGAAGGAAAAACACACACAAAGCACACGGCGAGCGGTCTCTCCCGGTTTGGACTGTGTGTGGTAACGAACGCCCAGCCCAGCCTTTTCCGTGCGAGGTGACGGGGCTGCTCCAGAACGCAAATCCGCAGGGCTGGGGCAGGTTCTGCTTTTTCCGAAACGCTCGCCCCAGCTGCAGCACATTACTTGTGGCAACTTTTCTTGGATCTTAAATGGGTTTTGAAGCCATGCTGTCAGCTGCCTTCATGTCACCCCACTATATTATGATTGAATCTCCTGTTCCTTTTATAGAGTTGTTCTCTCCTAATAAAACACTAACTGCTGGTCTGAAAGTCGGCTTCGGGACCACTGCTTACGGTCTTATGATAACCTTCTGCTCCGCTCTGCTCTCGGCTAAAACATGCGTTTGTGAGACGTTAATCGCCGGGGCTCTACTCCTAAATATGCCCAGCCCCAGCCCCGGCTCTGAGCTGTGTTTATACAATAGCTTGACCCCACCCCCATTTCCAGTTATTTTAAGAGCTCATACTTGGGAACTGGGCAATAGTCCTGAACACATGAAAGAACACACAGAGTACAAACAGCTATAAATGAATATCTGCGATTCATTGCGGCCGCCGCCTACAAAGGTGATACCTTCAAGCTGTTTGTTGGAATAAACTTGAGAAAAAAAGCTGTTACTTGTCAGCTTTTGGATAAGATACATCGCAAAACAATATTCCTTTTCCTTGGCAAAGGCAGAGCCACATTCTGGAGGTGTGAACTATTTCCAAACTTCAAAACTGCACTGTAAATGAACTGTGAACGGGTAGAAAAACACCCTGAGTAGGGCTGGGTAGAAGCAAACGACTTCAAAAGTAGAGAATTAAAATAATCGGTTTGTTTTTCATACATTTAAAAGACTAAAAATATTTTCACCTTCGTTCCTACTGCAGTTGAACAGAATCCATCAACAAAAGCTTATAAATCTGTTCTTCTTAACGGGTTTCATGCCAATGTTGTGTTTAAAAGTCATGAGACTTAAAAAGAAAGACTACATTCCCGGGGCCAAACGCCGCACGGTTAAAAGAGAAAGGCTCTGCTGAAATTGAACTTGACAACATTTGTTGTTGGGATTTCCAGGACTTTCATCAGGGATGTTTCTCCAAGAATCCCCATCGCTTCGCAATTGTTTTTGTCGTGGTAACAGACTTGACTATTAATGAGAAAACAGTAAGAAGCTTTAGTGTCCTAATGGAGACTAAATGACCTGGAGGATCTGAAACACTTCTGTGCAGAAGAAATACATGTGTGCAGCTCCCCTGGCTTCGGAGACGTGTCGGTGGGGATGCAGTGTATTAAATGGGGTAACTAAACGCACGTGGAAGAACGAGCCGTTTACGTATGAATAATTACATTGACTTTGCGCATTAAAAGAATTTAATATCCTTTATAAATCAGAAGGAACTGGGAGCAGGATAACACATAAATATGCAGCGCCTCCAAGCCTCTGTATGTCCTCGAGGCAGCGAGGCTACGAGCAAACGCTGACGTTTGCCACAGATACAGCTGTTTAAAATATGTCTTCATCGCACTCAGATGGAGATAAAGACAGAATCAAATTCAGCCAGAATAAAGTCAGAGTTTTCTTAAAAAAGAAAAAGAGAAGAGAATTTAATCTAAAACCAGATGCTGCCGAACGTGCAAAAATGAAGATGCAAATTTAATTCTGCAAACCTGGGAGGAAATCCCGGCGAGCGCTTCGCGCTCCGTCCACCTTCGCTAAGAAGCCCGCAAGAGCCAGTCAAAGATCAACAGCGCTAAATGTTTGGAAGGAGGAAAAACTCTGCAAAGTCTATTCATTTCGCTTTCTGAAACGGTGCAAAAACGTTACCTACTCCCCGCACGGTTATTAGTCTCCGTAATGTAACAGAACAGATACTTTCTAAATCCTTTTAGGCCTTCTCCCCCTCGCTGGAAAGATCATCATTTTTTTTCCCCCCTCTTTTATTTCAAAGTGGATTTAATAAAGAAAAGGAGTGCTGTTAAAGTAATACGTGAGGCTTTGACATTAAGCAGCGCAACCCTGCAGAGTCGGCAAGAACAGGGTCTCTAATCTCCAGTGATTTATGGAGGGTTCTTCCTTCATCTCTGCACTCAGGGAGGGCCAAAAAGTTTAGAGACAGGCTGGCGTCCCCCTTTCTCCACACCGCCAGCTCCTGCTGGCCAGTCTGCCGGCAAAAACCTTTAACCACTTCGCTGCTGGCTTCCCCCGCGCCCATTAAAGGGCTTTTTTATTTATTTGTATTTATAGAACAAAGTGATCTCAGAGTTAAGTAATGCCTACGGAGGTAAATGTTTATGTCTGTCATCAGAAATTTATAAGCAGAGGAGGAGAAGCTAATAGGCTGAAGGGAAAGACCAAAACTATGGAGTGTTTGATGCTCATCTAAGTAAGCTCTGAAAAGCTCCGAGTAGAAACACAACTTAATTAAAAACTTACAAATATATACAGTTAATTTTAAAGCTAAATAAGTGAATTACAGATAGCAGACAGCCTGTTACCAACTGGAGGAGAATGTTTGCCTTCTACTGGCTGAGCGTCACACAAAAGTTCAAAGAAAGTGTTTCCAAACACAACTGCAAGTCCCTGTCGCAAGACACAAATAGCTCGTTTGAACGGATCTCAGATTCACTGGGTTTTTAGGGAAATGACTGGCCACATTCTGCCCTCTGAAGCCACACCAGCTGCAAAAAAAATTCAAGCAAGTTCTACTATGAACCCAATAACGGGAGATTCGCCTCACCATCAAGCACTCAACTGGGTCAAGAGGATTAGATGTGCAAAGAATAAAACTCCAGGTCACAGGGACGTCAGTGTCAGGCACTCAGTCGCCTTTCCCTAAGCTAGTGACCCCACCAAGGCCAGTGGAGGTTATTCCTAGGTGCCTATAAACCCAGGCAATGTTTTTCCCTTTAGGATCAATGTATATGCCTGTACTTTGGGACAATCCCCCCCTTTATTTAGGCTCCAAGTTCTTTACAGGAGCAACTGCCTTTTGCTCTGCATTTACTGTAGCTTTTACAGGGAGATCTCGGTCGGCAGCGAGCGCTTTTAGGAAAGCTGAGGACACGAGTAAGCAGTAGGTGTGCCAGTCCTAAAGGGCAGAGACAGACCCACCAAGCAACAGCAGCCCTGCAGCCCTCAAGAAACCCTGCAGGGTCAGCAGCTCTGCTCTCACACATGTCAATACAATCCTAATTGCTTTCAATGGAAATTATACGAACACTCAGACCAAATTTAGGCCACTTGAGATGCCAAGGGTTTAATAGAATCGTTTAGGTTGGAAAGGACCTTCAAGATATACACAGTAGATGGACCATTTATAGACTGTCTTCTCCTTTCCCCAGAATTCCAGCAATCCCAACCCTGCAGGACTCCATATATGAACAAGAAAATCAAGCTAAAATTCATCAGAATGTCAATAAGAGTTGAAATTCCCATTTGGAGGAAGGCTCAGAGAAGCTACAACAGTCATGCAGAGCTGTCCTGCGCTTTTCCAGACCTGTGAAGGTAGTTTTTTAGCTGCCTGGACTGCAAATTCTCTGCCCTTGCGAGCTGAACCCTGCCCAAAGCCGTGTTGGATGTTTTAGATTTTTTTATTCAAGCTAAATTGCCCTGTGCTGTCTTCCCTAAAAGGCTGGGGGCTGGAGGTATTGACATACTAATTTAACAGTCATTAACCGGCGTATTGCAACCTACACAAAATATTGGCGACCAAGTGCATTATTTCCAAGGTTGCTGAACTTTCATTTGAGTGACTGAGCTCACTCCTCACCCCTCCTCTGGCCAGGGAGGCTGAAATTCCCCTGTGTCTCGGGGACAAACGTGGACATTGCAGTTTCTCCTGGATGAACAGACTCCACTCTGGCAGGACAGCCAGGCTGGGGCAGCTCTCACTGGCTATTAGCTGCTAGGGCAGTGGGTGTTTCTTTGGGTTATTATTAGGGGGGTTGTAAAACCTTCATTATTCTGCTTCTAAGAAGCAATCATTTCCAACCTCTGAATTGCAAAGGGCAATCCTGTATTTTATTTTTATCTCTGATTCCTTTTTTGTTTAATCTGATGAACAGATGCAATTTAGGCCGTGATGCTTTACAACAAAAATTAGTCTACACTTAACATAATCACAGGATGTTACTGTATCCCAACAGGTTTCCAGAGGCTGTTTCACAGCACTGTACGCTGCGTCCTCCACGTACCAACAGGTACTCAAACAGGGTTGTCAGATGTATGCACAAAGGTTACAGAACATGAGCTGTGGTGTTCCTTTTCCTCCCGTTCAGAAAAACCAGCAATCTGACCCCACTGAGTACCAGCCACACTGCACAACCAACCCCTCTGGTACAGAACAACCCAGGTATGAAAGGGGGTTAAAAGCTTCATTTTCATGCAAGGAATGGAATGGTTAGCAGCATCCTCCTCTAAATGATTAGCAGCATCTTTCCCCTTCTGTAATGGGGTCTCATGACAACTATCCCTAAAACTGTACTTCAAGCTATAGCTTTCTGGAAGTTGCAGACAGCACAGAGGCAGCCGCAAGCTCCTGAGGAACATGGAAGTGAAGAGCACTGTGGGTAGCTGAAGGAGATGGACTCACATCGCTCCAGCAGGTCACAACTCACACCACGTGCACACCCAGCATTATGGGACCTCATCCTCGTGTTCCCAAGTGTGAGCAATGTGAAACTTCTGGGGAGAGAAGGGTGCTCTTGCTGCCCACAGATCCTGCCCTTTCCCTCCCATGCACGAGCATGTGCCTACAAAAGGAGTGGAAACTTGGCAGGCTGGAATGAAGAGCGCAGTCAAGGGTCGGGACACGAGCTGCTCCCGTTCTGCTCCGTGGGAATTACACCAAAAAGGTAACAGAAGCTGGGCAATGCACTGCCTTTTCCACAGGGCCTCCCAGCACCATCTCCGACAGCCAAACAAGCAAGAACAGGTCCTTCCTTCACAAGGATGGACCCTGTGATCTGTGCTATCTCCTCTAGAGACCAGAGCCACTTCAGGGAGCCTTGTTTTCCTTTCCCAGCTCTAAAAAAGGACTGACTAGGGTCACCGCCATTTCTTTTGAGTTTTCAAGCTCTGCAGTGGGCAGGGTCACTATGTGCAGCACAAGGAGCCAATTGTCAGATTCAGCCATTCATTAGGCACAAAAAAAAGGCATCAACTGCTAAAAATTCCTTTTCAAAACATGTTTTTAATGCAACTGAATCCTTTAACACTTATGCTCCATGGGTGTCTCTGCAGAGAAGAATCTGAAATAGAAATTTTCAGGTCTACAACCTTCAAGTAGAAACTATTTTGATTTTCTTCTGAATTGAACCATTCACATGAAATAATATGCAAATGGGTGACCGACCCTTAAATCACCAGGTCCTGATGCTCAGCAGGCCCGTGACAAACTGATCTGGCAGTAAACAATTCTTATCAGGGCACCCACAATTAACTGCTGTAACCAGAGAATGTAAATCACTCCACCCAGCAGACGTGTGATCCCAATTTGCACCTCATCCAAGTCAACTAGATTGACATTATTTACACAGCCTTGGATCTCAGTGGTAGCTCCTGTCAGGTAGTGTTTGCACTTAATATAAGTGTAAAAAGATTTTAAACCCGGGTTTTGATCAGGTGAACAACTTTTAAAAGCCCTGTTCTCCAAGTAACTTTTACTTTCCAGTAGCGAAGGGATGATTTTCTACATGAAACACAACTTTATTCTCCAGAGTTAAGTGCCACAACCTGAGAAGCCACAGCTTCCCCCAAGGCTCCTGAAGCAGCAATAATCTTGTTTTCCTTGTATAGCTCCTGGCACACGTGAACCTCTTGTACAGCTGCTGCCTAAGGACGCTACTCCAGAATAAATCTGAAATGCAAATAACTTATTTAAACTATAATACAATCACTCTTCTTTTTATAGTAAACATAAATCTCCTTCTTTATTATAATCACATCTTATCACACATAAAGTAATTTAATACAAGACCTACCTTCCTACATGTGATTGCATTAAGGAAAGCAAACTTTTCCAGTGTTATTTATTTCAAGCAGCATCTCCAGGAGGCTCTCTGGCTCTGGAAGGAGTGTGTCCCAATGTGTGTTTCAGAATAAATTCTTTAGCCTCCTCCACTAGGCAGGAGATGCTAAATGGGCTGTAGTTGGAGCTATCTGTTAAGTGAAAAAGTTCCTCAACTTTTTCAAGAGCAAGCTGAGGGATAACACATGGGAGATAACCCAAAGCAACAGAAGGACCACATCTTCCACGAGATGGAAACAGAGCCCCGAAATACATCTCAGGTTTTGGTAAGTGTCCCCACAACTGCTGCAACCAGGCTGCAAACAAGAGCAGCTTCAAGTCAAGCAGCAGACTGAGAGGGGAAAGGGGAAACAGTAATTTGCTGGTTTGCAGCAAAGATCCCCTTTACCTAGTGCCCCCCTAAAATAATCCGCTAAAGGACGAGCACGACAAGCTGTCTTGATGCTGCTGTGATCCAAATTTCAGTCTCTGTGCCACTAATTTCTGAAGAGGGGAGGCTCTGGGCAGAGCAGAGACCGACCTCTCTGTAAGATGTGATGCTGCCAGCAGCCACCAGCCAAACCAAGCAAACAGTTAATGCTGAGGGTGACCAGAGAGCGGAAAGCAAAGCACTGCCCCACCACAGTCATCCAGTCTCCCGAAGAGCCAGCCAGCACCATGGCTTGTGGTTACCTGCCATTCTCTTTGTTGCACAACAGGAGATTCGCGCATCTCCTCGCCGTTGTGGCACCAGGGTTTAGGATGCTGTTAGGAACATACTTTGCAACCCACATAATAAACACTTTATCCAGCTTGGTAAAACAAGCCCTAAGGCAAAAGGAGTGTAAACACAGGCACAAAACAACTCGTATGTGGACAGAGAGTTGACAATGTGAGTCTCGAAATTTGCCAAGTGTCATTCTGAGAAGCCCAAGACTTTCTAAAACAAGCTGAGCTTTTTATCTTTGGTTTACCCAAGATTAAATCCAGCAGCCCATACAGTATCAAAGCTTAAACCTCAAGTCACTGCAACTTCCTACCCACCAAAACATTTCCCATGGTTTTATTAGCACTAACAATGAAGTCAATGGGAGAAGAATCTGGCCAAAGCCAAACCAGGAATGTCACACGCCAGACTTTTGGCACAGGCTGAGCAAAGGACTTGTGAGAAGAGCAGTGTCACCGCAGTGTCACGGGGAAGCACACACAGAGAGGCTGCTTATGACCCACTCCCTGAGAAAAAAGGGTTCCAAAACCCCATGAAATGCAAGAGAATAAACCCAAATGGCCCGTCCTGTTCACAGAACAGCCAGGGATCAGATTGGCAGCTATAACTAGGCTTAAAGCCCGGTGTGTCTGCAACAGGTACCAGGGGAGAGCGATTTAAGACTTCTTTTTGGTAACGGGCTGGGGTTTTGAAAACCAGCTGGCGATCTGTCAGCAGAACTGCAGTCCCTGCCTTTTGGAAATCAATTCTGAAATCTCAAGGAGTGATTTGGAAAGGACACAATTAACTAGCGCTGTCAAGCAGAAGGATGTTTTATGCACCGAATTTAACAGCAGTGGAAAACCCTTCTCCCCGTACATCTGTGCTTCTTTACCCCAAGCTATGATTTACCAACAGCAGTGACGACTAACGGCATGGCGGTGCCAATCAGGAAATACCTAAAAACATGCTGAAAGGAGAAGTTGTTCCAGCCAGCGCTGATCAAAAGGGAGAGAGGCTCAAACAACTCCCTTACAGACTCCCTACTTCCCTCTATCTCTCTCCTAAAATCATGACTAAAACGTTTCTTAGTGCTGGAAGACAACATAAAACCTCAACGCTGAAGGACAAGGATCATCGCTGTGATTGTTGCCATCATCTAGAGAGGAGGAGAACATGCAGCACTGACAACAGCAGATCACCTTCTGCTTTTCCCCAGACTGGGGAGCTGGTGGTCATCTGGGGTCACTCTGAACCCCTGCTTGGTGCAGCATGTACTCACTTTGGATTTCCCCAACCATGCTTCTCCACTGGCTTTTTACAATATGGGACATTCCCCCAGATTCAGGCTCCATCTTTTTTCCTCATCACCAGACCAAAGGATAACCTCTAGCTTTTAACTAGAGTGAACTCTCAAAGTCCCCCTAACAGCAAAATCAAATGCCCAGGGATCAGTCTGCAAGTCAGAGCAGGTTGCCCTGCTGGTGCTCCTTCTCCACTCCGGATCCTCAAGGAAACACAAGATCTGAACCCAAAGTGCTTTAGATCCAGATCTACTTGTAATGTCTTTGATGCAATGAAGTTCAGCTTTCAAAGCCCTAACTGGAGTATCAGGGCAAAATGCCTGCAATGGCTTTTAAAAGGTGTTTGTTTTTCCCTTCCACACTCTAGGGCTGGCAGCTTTGGGATCACCCCACGGCCTGACGACACTCCCTTTTTACAAGTTTATTTGAAGTAACTGTTGTTTAACAGCTCTTTTCAAAGAACAGCCTCAATGAAGAGCTCAAAGCCTACCTGCGGCTTATGTCAGGTCCCTCTCCCTGGTTCCAGCCTGCGGAGAACTAGAAACGATGCGAAACAAGAGGCTGTAAAACCAGCAAGATCCTGCCTGTCTTTTAGTGGGTGTCCAGCCTTTAGGGAGGCAAGTGGCACGAAAACCAAAACTCTTCTATCACTGCTCAACTGCATGGCCATGTGATGGACTGGATTCCTCAGGACTGTCCCTCCTGGATATGGGATGGATTGAATCAGCAAAAGCTTCGCTTTCTTTTCTAGCCACTCCAGTGTTTGGGGGACTGAACTCCTTTCTGTGAATGGGTGTGTGTGTCACCAACACACAGGAGGAAGCAGACAATACACTTTACATACATGATTTGAACCATGCTTGCTGTCCTTGCAGTCAGGAATTCTACAGCTCAAATTCCTTAGGATTGAGCAAAGTTAAAGCCTGTCTCAGATGCTGTGCAAATGCAGCGAAGCAGCCGTGGGTTTTGGGGGTCTTGGACATTGGGGATCCTAAAACAAGTTCTAATTGTCAGCAAGGTTTTGCAGTCCTACGTCTCCTGGCCATTGCTGCCTGGCAAATCCACCGCGCTGTGATGTCCAGGCTCATGTGTTTATAGCTTCCATAGCCAGAAGCTTCCTGATGGAGCTTACACTTGTCTCATTACAGCTTAGCAATCAAAAGCAGAAACCCAAAGGATAAAATCAACCATTCTGGATAACTAAGAGGGCACCTCTACATATGAACCAAGCAGGAAAGCGCCTCAGAGGCTCCTCCAGCAGACGGTGCCACGTTTTGGAGGAGACCAGTACCACCAGCAGCAGTCTTCAAAACACCAACTGGTCATTCCAAACTTTATTTACAAGTTCAACTACAGCATTTACTCAGGGCAAGAAGTGCTTTGAACTCCTAAACGGCCAAGTGGAGCAAAATGGTGGGAATTTCTCCTTTGAATTTCTGAAGAGTTTACAGGCTGCTGGGTTTAGAAATCATGTTTCTTCACAAGAAGAAGAGGAGAGGCTGCCCGAGGACATTGTTTATTAAAGCCTTTTGTTCAATTTACAAATTGAAACAAATAATTGTGGAGACATTTGCAGCTATGGAAAAAACGTGTTTACAAAGTGGAATAAAATACAGACTAAATACATTTGGATTACACTAGATCAAAACATACGAGTTTCTAACACAGCATAAAGGGCGGTCAACACGCTGAGGACAGAAGGAAAGGCGCCACTGACTCATGGATTTTATAACAAACTGGTCACTTGAAAGGTTTTGGATAGTTCCACTCTCAGAGCCCTTAACATGCGAGAATCTTACAGCCACACTCACAGTCACCAGCCCCCGAGACCAGAGGAATCCATCCTAAAGACACCTACCCGCACTAAGCAAGCAACAGATGCTTCCTAGAAGGGAGGAGAGACCCCTGTGAGTTGCAGCTAATATTAACAGGAATATTTCTAGACAACATCCTACTTGGGTTTCAGTTCAGCTACCCTCATGGGATGTTACGTGTAAACTCTAGCTCGATTCAGAAACGGGAAAGTCCTCTTAGACCATCTCACCTCTCCTACAAGTGCAGTGCTGCTCTTCTCAAAACCAGTCTCTCACTTCAGACATCTCAGATGGTGAGGCTGCCACCACTTGCAATCACAGAATCATGTAATCATCAAGGTCGGGAAAGACCTTCAAGATCAAGTCTAACCATCCACCCTACAATCCCCAACCATGAACCCATCTCCTGAAACACCCTGGCTGCTTGTTTGTTGAACCCCTCCAGGGACAGTGCCTCCACCCACCTGCCTCAGCAGCCTGTTGCAAGGCCTCAAAGAGAAGACCATCCTGCAGTTTAACACAACTCAGCAGTCAGAGTTCTCTCTCCAATATCCAGAATATGTTTTCCCCAAACCATCAGGGTCCATCTGAGCTGACATCACAGTTCAGCATCTTAAGAGCAAATAAATCACCGCCTGCCCAGACTGCACAAACCATAAAATTCCTAGTTATTTTATGAAGATCCTAAGTTTTGGCATCGAGTGAGGCAACTGGATCAGGAACCCATCTAGAAGAGCCCTGCAAAGGGAGTAGAATTAGACCAGTGGGGAAACGGCACAAGAGGAACAAAGTCTGCTCCTAACTGTTGGCTCTGAAAAGCTCACGTGAACAGCATGTCTTAATCATCAGCTAAAAGGCAGAATGAAGCTCTGTCTGTAACACTAACTGGAATTTCCAATAAAAGATATCCATCACTGTTAAGAAAAGAGGGACAGAATCCACCCAAGTTGACAAGCTACATACAAAGGGAAAGAGTCACTTACTGCGATGACCAAGGACTGCTCCTGTGGCACTCAAGTATTTTCTTAGCATCAGTAAAATATGTTTTACTAATATTATATTTAGTCAGCTGAACTCCTCCGGGGATTAGAAGCCCACTGTGCCTAACAAAACTCTGTCCTGAAACAGGCCAGCGAATGTTATTTCAGTACGGAGTATTTGATAGCTAATCGTGCTATAAAACTATAAAATAAAGTTGTGTTTATTGGCACAATTAATCCTGCCGTAGCCCACAGGGCTACGTAAGAGAATGGGGGGGATGAGGGAGTTCAGACCAAGGTGGGGGGGAGGGTGAGAAAGGAGGGATTTGGGCAGTAGGGGAAGAGCAGGTTTGAAGCACTGGATGGGACTCGCAGGGAGCTGTTGTTATTGTAGTTACAACCAAAAACACCATCTCCACCTGGGAGTGCCAGGAGGAAAAGAAGCAAATGCTTCACGTAGAAGGAAAATTACCCCCAGCCAGAGCCGAACGTGTGCTTGAAGATTTACAGAAGTCCACGAAGCACTTAACGTGCCGGTACCCAACAAGGTTAGAGCACAGAACATCCCCCTCCCAATTCCAATAACTATATTCTCCAAGATAATGCAAACCACAACTGTTCCCCACTGTCTTAATTTGTTAAAAGGATTTTTCCAGCTCCCAATAATCTGGAGCAAAGTGTAAGAGGAACAAGACCCCCTTCTGTGATGGAAGAAACATATGCATGAAATCTAGCTAGGATGTTAATTGTGGTTAATATGTGGATCAGATTGGGAATGTAAACAGCACTAACACTCAGAGGCTGTGCAGTGACTTCCTAGTTCCATTTTTACAGCTTTGGCATGAATAACCAGCAATTGCTTACAGTTGCCAAAGGCTCCTCCTGCACTTCAAGCATAGGTTACTGTATGGTAATGGATAGCAAATGTCTCCAAGTCCAAATGTCGAGTGCCGTCTGCTTGAATTAAAACAAAAAAGCACCTGACAACAAGGAGAAAACAGCAAGGTCTGATAAAATACAGGTTTATACCACTGCGCACTGGTCTAACCAACTTCTACGCACAACATGATGATGGAGAATAAAGTCACAGGTTTACTGTGAATACTTTCCAAATGCCTTTGGGATGGATCCTTCATGCACAAAGAGCCCTAAAACTCCAGTGGTTTATGTGCTGATCCACAGAACCCAAAATCACCTTTGGTGCCACAAACTATCCCTAATGCTAAAGGGACTCAGCCCACAGACTGCTGTCTGGTTGTCTAAAGCCGCGCAGCCAGGCACAGAATCACAGAATCATTATGGCTGGACTTTCAGGATCTGCAAGTCCAGCCCTCAGCCCAACAGCTCCATAACCCCTAGGTCATGGCCTTAAGTCCTCTAGCTACTCAGTTTTTAAACACCTCCAGGGATGGGGACTCCACCTCCTCCCTGGGCAGCCTGTTCCAGTGCCCAGCCACTCTCTCAGGAAAGACCTTCTTCCTAAGATCCAATCTAAACCTCCCCTGATGCAACTTGAGGCCGTTTCCCCTTGTCCTATCATTAGCGATTTGGGAGAAGAGACCAGGAGCAGCCTCACTACAACCTCCTTTTAGGTAGCTGTGGAGAGCAAGAAGGCAAGGCCCAAGGCTGGCAGCTAAGTCATTGTTCCAGTTTAGATCACATTTCCTTCCTTATTTTGTCCCTATCGCCCTGCCCAGGAATGCACCAGGCAGCTCCTCCACAGGCTTTGCAGCAAACGCGATTTGCATTTGTGAGGGTGACCAACTGCCTGTGTGGAGCTTTCTCGTTGGGAAGAAGTGCCCATAGCTGTGATGTCAAAGAGGAGAAATTAATGATAAACAGCACATGGTGTGTTTTTGTATTCCTTATCGTAAATTGCAAGTGGGATTACATACATGAGAACCCTGCTCACCCCACCTCACGTCACTCGATGGCATCTGTGGTCACTACTTGCCATTCCCACAGCGCAGCTGCTGGAGGTCCCAGTCCCAGCAAACGTCTTAAGGCAGAACAGAAAGCAGCCAGCCCACTATGAGACTGGAAAGAGACTCTACAAGTGGCAAAACCAACAGGCAAAAGTGCCAAAACCTGTAGGGCAAGGGGGAGACGGGACCCAGACGATTAATCTGGCGTGTGGCCATCGCACACGTTTCAGTGTCCTCAGATAGTTGGGCTCAGGTTAATAGTTGTGTGCAGGGAAAGCTGTCAGGCTCGATCAGGATTAGACTGGTGTTGTGCTAGGTGCAAGCAGTGAGACCAAAGCTCTTCTCTGGATCTTCTAAACGACAGTAAGTATTTGTAGTGTTATTGCAGGTAATTGAAATTACAAAGGGGACTCCCAGTGCGGCGCCCTGGAACAGCCCTCGCTGTTGATGGGGCTGACAAGGCCGGTGCGAGCAGCAGTGACCAGGCAGGAAGGATCCGCGGAGGGTGATGTTTTTGAAAGAAATGGCCGTTTGATGGAGTCGTTGTGTTACTTCCAAAGATAAAAAAACACACTGGTGGGATGGAAATAAACAGCGCTTTAAATGAACCTAATAACATGAAAGTAATGAGTTTGGAAAACAGATGTGGGCAGACGAAAGCAAAGGCCACAGTACACTCCACGCAATCTGGGGAGGAATGATAAAAAAATTTACAAGCTGTTTTGAGTCCTGAATAAAAGGGGTAATCAAGGCAGGCTGAGTTATAAGAGGGAAGGGTCCGGCATCCTGCAGCAGAGACTAAGCAGAACCCTCCTGGACTGTATGTCGAGGCTTTCCTGCGTCGCTGGAACTCCAGCCTAACTCTTGGCTCGGCAGTTCATAATTCACATCACGTACTGTAAGGCCTTGCCACCCCTTCTTTTCCCCCGTGTTTGTTTGATCTTTTCTGCGTTCTGCTGGGGCCGCAAAAGTGCCTGAGAACTTCTGGCACTGACAAAAGCTGGGGCAAGAGGTGAAAGAGTAAGGAAAAAGAGTAAAAATTAAATCAGAAGGTAATGTAATATCCTAAAGAAAAATACCTCGCTGCAAGACAAAGTACACACAGATTATTTCCATGATGCCCACTCGCCTCTCCCGTTAATCATGATTTATGGTAACGTCTTTGCGAGGGACCCATCGGTTAGCGAAACCATGTTACTGTGTACAAAGTGGCTTCTCAAAATGGCACTGTGAGAAAGCTCTCCTCTGCAGTTTACTTTGCCTCTGAAAGCTTTCAAATTGAACTGCGAAAGTTCAGCCAGCATCTAATTTTAACCGTGAGTTCCAGGAGAGAGTAAAGCTGGTGGGAAGATTACAGAGTTCCTTGAAGCTCTGACCTACAACAGGAAGAGAGTTGTCAGCCTTCATGTCTCTCACTCTAAATCCCAAGGGAAACAACACTGGCAGAATGTTTTATAACACGTTCCCACTGTAAAATTTTGTATTTGAGAAATACGATGCTTGCTCACTCCTTCTCCTCGAGCTTTGGAGTGTCAGTTAAACCAGATGACCCTCAATGAGTAATTTCAGTTTTGCCTGTACACCGCAGTTGGGATACTCAGGGTTCACAGGGTTCTGTTTACAAAATCACCAAGAACTGATATTACACAAGAGCAACGCGCGCACCCACACCTTTAAAATATGAGCACGGAGCTGGCAGCCCGCAGCGATGTAATCATGTCATTTTTTTCCCTGCCTTCTCACGTTAACTGTAGGGCTCAAGAAATACCCACATGGAAGGCTGCAGTCTGTGGTTTTCATAAGGGAGGCGAAAAGGGCCAGCAAAGCAGCATCTGCTGAAGAGCTCAGCAAACAGAAATTAAAAACAAAATAATTGCATTATGATCTGGCAGCCAAGGATTTTATTTTTGATCTGATTTTATTTGCTTTGAGTAGTGGATTTTGGACCACGTGCAGCGGTACAGGTCCGGATTCACGGTGCTATGAAGTGCCCCCAGGATCCCCACCTCAGGTGTCCAAGATCAGGAAGCAACACAGGAATAGTGGTGAGAACCTGAATCAGTTTTCATCCTGCTAGCACAGAACCATCTTCCTGACGGCGATGAAGGTGTGGTGACAAATGACCGAGGACTGGCTGGGCTACGGACAATGACTATGGGGAAAGCGTGGTCCCAGTTACTAGGGCTTCAAGCACACAGGCAGCTGAAAGCATTCAGTCACCTTGCAATAGCTGTAAAACTGGGGTGTTTTCTCCTCCTTCTTATTTCTCAGCTTTTCTTTTCCTGGGAACAATCACTTTATACTGGAGCCCAGCAAGTCAGAAGCAGAGGAACCTCTGCAGACGCTTGTCCCGCCGGCACTCGTGGTGTATAGACAGGCGCTGTGGGAGCAGAGCAAGAGCAGCTCCCTGAACTTTCTCCTCTGCTCTGTCCCTCTGGATAATGAAAACCAGAAGCACCATTCTGGGACTCAGAAGCATTTTGAATGATCCAACAGTTGTTGCAGATCTCACATTATCTGCTGCTGACCCTAAATTGAGACGTCTGCTAGGGATGATGATTTTTGCGCTCATGAACAATTAGTTTTGCTGGTTTTAAGGGGGGAAAAAAAATCCCTCAACCTCGTATCTTTTAATCAGAATCTAAATGAAAAATGCTCAAAGCTATTCCCCAACATCTGCCAGTTTAGCATAGATTTAGAAATCAAAAACGCAGAGGTATGGTCTCATCTGAGGGAATTACGCGTTCAAATCCTCACGTATGGAGATGAGGATGTACGTGTTAACGTTCGGAGACCTCTGCTGCGGATCCGAGGCATTAGGGTGGCTTAATGAGTCACTGTCTGAAACCAATAACAAGTTGAAGTTCCCCCTCGCACACTCACACACAAGCACACAGTTAATTTTGTGTGTAATTACTCAGTTCTGAGTAACGGCCGTTTATTAGATTTTTCCCATCAGCTGTCCGAGCCGCTAATGTACAACATATTCCCGAGCCACCGTGCTCCTTCCAAGGCAGGCGAGCTCTCAGTGCACCGAGCGTTAAACATAACCAGGAGTTTTATCCCCCCTCATCTTGCTGTAAAAATGTTTTTGAAGTGAACTTAGCGGCTGTGAAAAACAGATTTTTCCAACCAGGGGATCCATTCCTACGGGCATGAGAGCAGTTGGGCTGCCTCAACTGCAGCCTGGATGAGTGATCGGCAGCGATTTACGCAGCCAAAGGATGGCCAGAGGACAACTCTGGTTTGAAGGAGCGATGGCAGGACCATTTGCATTGAACACACAAGAAGCTGCTGGAGCAGTTTGGAAAATGAGACACTTTTTTGCTGGATGATGGCTCAATGGCCAGTGGGTTTTCTTAAGGTAGGGAGAAGGGGATGTGGACAGCAGAGATCCTGAAGCACCGCACCGTGCGCCAGGTCAGCAGTGCACTTCACCTTGCCCCTTCTCTAACAGAAAATCACAATGAAAAAGTCACCAGCAGTCCCAGTTTTACAAACTAATCTACATCGGTACCAACCCATTCCAAGTCAGCTAAAGGACCTGGGTAACCTGAGCACACAAAGAACGTTGCTGGGCTTACCGGGACGTCCCAACTCCTCTTAATTTTGATGTGCTAGCCAAAACCAAAACCGAGCTGTGCATGTGGCTCAGCCAGAGTCCCTCACAAATCCGGGACTTTGAGGGAAAGGAGACAAAGCCTGTCTCACAACACACAAACTGGGGCTCCACAGGAGAAGCACAGGAGGTTCCTCCACTGGTTGGATTTACAGAACCTTTGGGTAGACACTACTAGAGGATGGGTATGTAGCACGGACCTTGATGGTCCAGCACCCACATCCTCCTCAGATCCTGTACTGGGAGGTGCAGCTCACCCAGGGAGCACAAGGATGAGCTCCCTGGGAGGAGGGTGCCATCTCCCATCTGCCCTCACCCTGCAGAGCCGATGCTGTGAATCGCGGCACCGGGATGGAGCAACCGCTCGATTCCCATGCTTTTTTATTTTATTTATCCATTTCTATTTTAATAAGCAGCCTGTTCCCTTGGCCCTGACGTGCCTCCCTCCCCTCCCGAGCCCTGGGTTATGTGAAAATGCGAGTGCCAAGCGGCGGAGGCGTGGTGGAGCTCCTGGCTCGCTGTGACATGCTCCTGACGTACTGTGTGGTCAAGGAGCCGGGACTGGGGGGCCTGAACGAGGGCCAAGCCTTGCACTTCAGCTTCCTGACCTGGCAGCCATTCAGAGAGACCCTGCTAAGTGCTATTTCCTAAATACACTAGCTTTTCATAACAATCTTACCACATTGCTTTCCTTTACAAGCTCTCTTAAAAGAGAACTGGACTCCTTCTGGTTAATCTACACAGACTGCATTTGGAAGCCATCAGAAACTGAACTCTAAACAAAACGTTATTAATGTGTTGTAATCTGCCCTCAATGTTCCAGATGAAAAGAAAATGTTTTATAGTTTTGGAGTATACATTTTAATTGCCTTTTAAGAGTGCATATACTTTCAGTGCTCTCTGTTATAAAACTGCAGTATCTGTTTCTTGATAACTGTTGAATGATCTCAGCTATTTTTATTAGGTTTTCTCCCCCATCCCGGTCCCCCCTTCCCTAAGCTACCACCATTGTAAGGCTTTTGCAAGACCGTTCCTGATATTAGGCTGGCAACTAGTTTCAGTCTAAGATAAACTCCATTATAAACAACTTCTTTACAACATCCCCTTGCTATAAAAACACTGGGATCCAGAAAATTAGTTCTTTAGATGAACTTAGAATCCAGCTACTTTCGGTTAAAACTCTGATCTAAATAAGGGCTACAGTGCATTGCCCAGGTCTTTGGCCCTTCCCTGCTCAGTGTGCTCTCGGTTCCCGTTGTGGCTGGAAAAGCTTGGCTCAGCGAGGGACACAGGAACTCGGAACAGAGCCACGCTGGCAAAGCTCGTGGCAGCCATCGGAGACAGCCCGGCTGCTCCTTGCCCCACCTCAGCTGGTGATGCTGCCAGAAGATGCCTGGTGGCATCTCCACCAAATCCACCCAGGGAAGGTGGGTTCACGAGAAGATCCCACCTGAGCTGCAAGCTCTGGATTTCTCGTGATGCAATTCCCAATGGGAGTGGGAGCAAAGCCTATGAGGCTTTATGGTGCTGAGTGATCTTCCCTTGGATCGGACGCTGCTTTGTCCAACGGGGTCTTTTAGTACCTCTGGGATAAGGGGGACAGGGATTACAAAGGTAGCCAGCACTTTTTGGGTATCTCCTTACCAGAAAAACACTGGATAAAATAAATAGAAGTCCCAGGGTCATGAAAGCAGCTGTGGGTCATGCTGTTCCTTAAGGTACAGTTTCAGTAGATGAGAGGAACCCCTAAAAATTCTGTTTCAGGAAAATCCAGGCATCTGGACATCACTGTCAGTGTATTTGTACCAACCAGCGGATTGGAGAAGAATGGCCCTGGCTATCCAGTTTGGGCTATCAACTCCTTACACCATCCAAACCTGCCTTCCAATGCTCAGTAGAGTTCTTACACACCTTCACTATTACTTTCAAGACGATTAACTTTCTCAGCTCCTCCAACATTCACTCTAACTCCTCCTGTGATGTCTCTAACACCTCCCTAATACCTCTGTGACTTGCAAGATGTTATTGCTTGATATAAGGCAGACCTGGATACCTCACAGTGGGAACTGCTTGAGGAACAACCACTTCTCAGAGTTCTCCCCTAGCACAATTAAAATACTCTAAATGGCACAGCCCCTCTCTCACGCAGGATCGGGGTTCACATAACACAAGTGAACTACAGTTTGTCATCGCTCTTTTAGTTCTTTTTATCTTCAAACCCATCAGCACATGTAATTCTTTTTTATGTTGTTTTAAAGAATATTTTTCACTGTGCAGATTAATGGACTGGGAACACTGAAATCTCATAGTAATCAGCTACAGGGAAGGCAACTGCTAAGGAAAATTTTCCATAATGCTGCACGCATGAGTTTAACCAGCACCTCCTCATGCTGCAGAGTCCTGGAGGGCTTCTGCTGGGCTAGGAGAAACTTCTTCCATGTGCTTGTTCATCCTCTGAGCACTTGGATGGCAACGGTTGGAAGTTCAAACCTCCAAAGTGCAACCAAATGCTGGGACTTCAGGCCAAGGGGTGCGGAGGCACAAGTCCAACCTCCTGAGAACCAGCAGTTATCCTCCAAATCATATTCCAACCCCATTACGTGGCAGAGAGTCCCATCACAAATGCTTTAATTAAAGATTACACGGAGAGAAATTTGCTTTCTGTGACAGAAAACAACCCCCAGAGCCCCAGCCCAAACCCCTGCAAGCCAGTGTGTGTGCACACGTTCAATTAACAGCCAGGTTAATTTCATTACTAATTGGATCAGTAGCAACCTGCCATAGTGAAAGCAGCTTGGCAGGCAAAGATGGTAGGGGAATGACAAAAACAACCAGTTTCTGGACTTAAGTAATTCCACCCGCCGTACTGCAAACGCCAGCTTAGCCATCAGAGCAGTTGTGACTCATGTGGAGCTCTGTGCTGGTTCTCTGCTGATGTCTACAAAATCCAGCCCCATTACTCACGGAACGGAATTTGCCAAAGTGTTGGGAAAATGAGTTCTGTGAAAAGGGCCTGGTAAAAGGGGAATGCACCAAAGCCTTCTGGTGGAAACCTTTGAGGTCTGAGAAGGTCAGTTACAGCTTAAAGGCTACCAGCATTGATTCCAACCCTTCTGCTAGGGATTGCTACAAAATACAGGCAGTTCGAGTCTCCAGCTAGCTCTGAATTTGCCAAAACCAAAGAGTTGGCCATCTCACAAGAAAACCCTGCTTTCACTGATCACGTGAAACAGGACCGCAAGGGCAAACAGTGGTGAATGAAAAAGCTGCCGGGCTACACTCAGCTCTCCCCTCAGTCACCTGAGATTACTGCAAGGCAGAAACGTGAATAGATCCATGATCTATGAAACAAAAAGGCAAAGAACGTTTTCCTTTCTATTTTTAGCTTCCTCTACCAAAGAAACATTCTAGAATTCTTTCAAAAACTCCAAGGCACAAACAAACACCTGGTTTTTCTGTTGAATGGCCAGAGACCTCTTGTGCAAAGTATTTCAAAGGAAGATCTCCTGACCAGTTGTGAGTTAATAGTGATGGAACAGTTCCTATGGGCAGCAAAGGTCCTCGAGTGCTTTCTTCTGGACAGAAATCGCAGAGATCCACGTGAAGCAAAGAAAACCACAGAAATTATATTGAGCCCATCTCTATATCACACTCTCTCCCCTCTAGGCTCTTACTGCCATCACGTCTGCAGTAAGAGACTTCACGTGAAATTCTGGAAGTCAAACGATGTTCCACCTCCCACTGCATCTAACCTGAATCAGAGGCTCTGTCCCTACACACAGTCATGCCGAACAGTTATCAGCTAAAAAAAGCAGTTTGTAAAAGAGCACTGCTTGGGAAATAACCTTTTGAGCCACTGGAAAAGTTCTGAGTTCAATCAACTTTATTTCCAGTATCAAAGCTATTAGATTCTTCCCATCAGAAATGAGACGAAGAAGTAAATTAGGATTTGCCACTGATGGGAATCTTTAACTTGTGGCCTAAATAGAACTTCTTCAGTATTTCTGGCCATGGCCATCTATGTAAATGTCCACTCCAAACACCATTTGTGAGAGAAAGAGAAGAATTACTGAGCTAGCATCAATATCTACATTTAAATAGAATCTTCCATCGTCTTTTTAGCAACAGCTACTTTAATTAAGCTTAAAACAACAAACTATCAACCCACAAGAATCACCAGGCTTGGTTGCTGTTCTCTTCACCTGACAACAACTCTACAGAGAAATCTGATTAAACAACTCCAAACCACTGGCATCCCTGTTAGCCCCAGCACACTAGAGCTCATTTGTGTGCGCACAGACTGCTCCTGAGAAGTCAAAACGCAGGTGAAAATGCAACGAGGCCATTTTTAAATGCAGAATATTAATTAGGGTGTAATAAATGGGAAATAATTCTGCTCGTCAGAATGCGTCTGGAGAACTAAGAGCAGCTCCTGCTCTCAACAGCCTCAGTGACAAAACAGCTGAAAATCTTATTTCTTAAACAATGGGTTGCTTTGGGAAAGGTTTTATCTTTTGACTTCCATGATGGATTTAAAACTCTTTTTACAGGAAACAGCCTGAGAGTGTCTGTAACAGGCAGATGGTCTCGTGGTGTCCTGCAGCAGCTACAAGACATCAGATTAGAACGAGGGACAGTGTCTCCTCCTAATGCAAACATGCCTCACGCACGATCAGAAATACTCTTCTCTTTCCCAAGTACAGCTTTGTCCGATGAAATTCTCCTCAGGACCTCTTCTCACTTTGACTCACACATCACACACTTTCTTCTTTCCTTTCTCTGTGATTTAACCTGATTACTTTTAAAGTTAAAATGAAGACTAATTCACAACAAATCCATGATGCAAGAAGAAGAGGGTGGGAATTATAGCTCAGGAAGACTTCTGCAATGGGCAGTGGTAACTAACTCCTGCCCTGCCTTCTCTCCTTCACTCCCTTGCTGATCCAGGAATAAATCTACCAAACAGCAAAGATAAAGTAGATAAGAGCACAGATGAGAAAAGTTAGGACAGGGAATAATTTCTGAATATGATATTGACTGAAGTCTGATCCAAGACTGTTTCTAAATGACTGTCTTTGAATATGTTTGGAAAGGGAGGCTGCTGGAATGAAACTGCCTCTTGCAGAATCAGCCCGGTGCTCTCGTTTATCCATGGATCATTCCTGCTGACTTCTTCTTGGCAGCTGAAAAGATATTCAGACTGTCTGAAGACAGGTCCTAAAACTTTAGGTTCCCTCTGTCAACAGGTAGGTGATCAGCTCATCTGTAGGACCCAGTGGATCAGCCAGCCTTTCTTTTCTGTTTTACTGCCCAAGGTACTTGCTTGATGGGTATTGCAGGTACCACAGGCATTTGTGTCTAGGTTGTAAACCCGGATCCCTTAAATCAGCAAAGCACTACTTCAATCATCTCACTGTGGCAGAAGGTGAGCCTATTCAGTACAGAACGAAGGCAAGGACAGCAGATGTCAGAAGTAAAGGATTTCTCCTGGCCAGAAACCAAATACTGCTGTTTGAAATCAAATATCATCATGCAAAAGACTAATAGGGGCACCCCTATTCCTTCTTAATGGTGTGGTAAAAGCAGATCACTGGGGCAGCACAGAGCAAGGACCAGATGCCTCCTCACAAGTGGGAGAATCACAGAATCACACAACATGAGGGATCGGAAGGGACCTCAAAAGATCATTTCATCCAATCCCCCTGCCACAGCAGGGTCACCTAGACCAAGTTGTACAGGAACACCCTTGACTGTGTTACACAGAGGGGCAAGGAACCTCTGCAGGATACAAGGTCCAAACATTTGCTCTCAAAATTCAGATTTTGGTTCCTTTCACAGTGTTACCTCCTACAGTTTAATGGTCACCACTAAAAAAGTCAAGAGTTTACGGAAAATGACTGTTGCTCAACATCCTGGGTACAGGGAGAGGAGTTCTCCCTTGAGCCACAACCATGGAAAACTTGGAGCGCTTGACTCCAAAGCCCTCGTGATGGGCTGTGTGCTGAGCACGGAGCTGGCCCATGAGCTCTGCACCCATCAGCCTGTTCCACAGGCCCGCGGCACACCAGCGCTCCTTTTTAAAAGAGCGACAATTTGAAAGGTCATGTGTAAAGTCACTCCATTAAAATAGTAATAAAAGACTAAACATTAACCCACCATTTTTCCTTAGGTCTTTCTTATTTCCAGTCGGTATCATTCCCGCCAGACTAAGTTGCACCTTAAGAATCTGCAAGTTTATCTAGATTAAAAATCTTTAACTCCTCAGCTTTCTACACAAGAGAACGTGTCCTTCCCTTCAAACTCCTACTCCTCGCTCTCATAACTCCTGCGGTGTCTGGACATACTACCCACAGTATTTGTCACTACTGAGACAAAAGAACACTGAAACATGACCAAACTGTCACAATAAAGGAAACGAACCTTTCCACGCTTTAATCAACACCAGCTTTCACACTGCGCAACAACCACAATGGATCGACCCTTGGCTACAGCCTGGGAAAGGTTATCTAGCTGGGGGGGCTCTTGCAGACAGTCTTGACTGCTGAAGTTTCCATCATTACTACTCCTTGACGTTTTCAGAAAGTGCAAACAATAAACAGGATCTTAAAAAAGGAGCTGAGATAAACCTTACGGCACAAAATATCCCACCAGGTAAATGAGGGAGAGCTGTAAACTGGCCCTGCTCCATGGGACTTGATGCAAAGGCATCGATTTGTTTTGGGTTCACGGTATCAGGACACTGTTTAATTTTAGGACAAGAACTTTCATTTTCTGGTTGGCAACCAGAGTTCTGTATTACAGAACCAGACAGGCAAAGCTGTTCCATCTCTGTGGGAGGAGAGAAGGGGCAACAAGTGGTCAACAGCAGCTTGTTAAAATGGTCTGTACAGCCCCTGCCACCTCCCCAGCTCAGAACAGCCCCGTGAGGACAGCGCTTGGAAGAATGCGTCTTGTAGGTCTAAGCAGGAGGTTAGTGAAAAATTTGGTAATGATTTGAAAACTCTATAGAAGACTCGATGATCTTAAAGGTTTTCTTCAACCTAAATGATTCACTGATTCCCTGACAGTTTTGCAGCTCAGCTGAGGGGTGGAAATCAGACCAACTCCAGAGACCATCTAGATGCCCCACGGTCACAAGCTTTTGTCACAGCAATGGGAAACACAAAAAGAAGAGAAAAGAAAATGAAAACACAGCAATGACAGAGCACTGGAAGGGGCTGCCCAGGGGGTGTGTGGAGTCTCCTTCTCTGGACACTTCAAAAACCCGCTTGGATATGTTCCTTTGCGACTTGGTCTAGGGGGTCCTGCTCTGGCAAGGGGGTTGGACTAGATGGTCTTTTGAGTTCCCTTCCAATCCCTAATGTTCTGTGATTCTGTAATGCTGTCAAAAAGACAACAGCAAGATAAGGGAGATTGAACAACAAATTGCTTGTTGCGTTCTTGGTCCTTATCTCAGACAAATGCTGGAGGATAATGAAAGTCCATGGCAAGTGCCACAGCAGCTGTACAAGAGCTGCCAAAGCAGCTCCCCTTGCCTTGCATCCTACAGAGCGCGATACAAACTGGTTAATCTCATTTAGTGGCCCGGAACAGCCATGTCCGAGCAGCAACTGTAAGATCTGGCACTTAGTTCTCTGCATTCAAAGAGTTAAGCTCTGTCCTATAAAGATAAAAATCTCCACTTTTATTATTTTGTAAGGCTGCCTAACAAACGGGGATCCAGCTGTAACTGTAACATTCCAAGCTCCGAAGGCGCCAAGTTTTACTAACTATAATTTAACTGGTCCAGTTGATGCAGTCCAAATTCTTGTTTGGATAATCAGCCTTTGTTTAAATATGTACAGGAAAAATAAGAACAAAAAAAAGCACAAGCAAAGCACAGGCCAGCATTAGCCTCTGGGCACGTCATGTGAGCTTATTACCCTGAAGCTTGCAGTAGCGGACACTCATGCACAAGAGGAGGATTATTTTGCTGGCATTACTGTTACGGTAACATATAATCAGACCTTCTCTTTGCCCACCCCCCCTTTAGCACTCCCCCCTTTTTTCTTTTTTTTGCCTTTATTTTTTTTTTCACCCCTTTCCCCTCCACAATTCACAAGTCTTCTTTTCCAAGTTCAAATAAAGTTGAAAGGTGAAAAGGTCAAGAAAGTTTCATGACTGGCTGTTGAAAGAGGGAGAAATAAGCAGGGTCTCCAGTTTGCGTATACTAAAAGCTCAACAATTTTGCATTTTGCTGCAATTCATAATGGCACAAATCCCTTTTGGTTGGATCTGTTTGGACTGAAATTAAACACTTGTTAATAATTTATAACTGAATATAATTAGGAAATAATAATAACTGTCAAGCAACTCCATGCGGTCCATAAAGCAACTCGAGTGGCTCATTAGCTTATTTGTCAAAGCAACAATTCCTATACATTTTAGCTTATTTCTTATACTGGGAAGAGCAGTTAAAGAGCCACCCAGCTCGCCTGGAAATAGTTTCTTGGCCAGCTGGGAGCAATTCCCAAACTGCTGCACCTCACCCACATCCAAGTGATGCTGGCTCACTTTGAAAGCAGCTCCAGGCTGACTTCAGGAGGTGCCTCAACACAGGAACAGAGGAGGGATGGCCAGAGCACAGACCAAAAACTGCATCCCACAGCAAAATGCTGCACATCGTTTGCTCTAAACCTCACATCTGAGTGAGAGCGTGTCGGTGCTCGGCCAACAAACAGCCTCAGGACGAGTCACCGAAGAAAGAGAAAATTCTGAATTCTTTATCTGGTAGGGACTGTCGCTGGGTAAAGCATGAGGGCACGGAGCTGCCTGCTGCTTGAGGATGTGCTGCTTTCCCCAGAGCTTAACATGCTCAGAAGAAACACTCTGGGGTTTTAAATTTTTCTGAGAAGTAAAACTGATGTCTAAAATGTCAGCGGCCACAGTTGCCTTGGAAAGCAGCTTGTGGCTGCCTGCACAGGGAGTTTGGCTACTTAGATAGATATCAAAGTGTTGGAGTATTTGCCAAATACAGATGATTCCCCTAAACCATTAATATTGTTGCATTAAGGTGGAACAAAGCAAATTCAGCTGCATATATTGAGCCAGAGCCTCAAGTGATTTAGATCTATGTAATCTCTCTCCAATCACGTCAATGTTCATCAGCCCGAATATCTAGTCTGTCCAAGATAAAAGTGGCCGTATAGATGTTCATTCTAACTGATAAACTAACAGCTGCGATCCTCTGACATCAAAGATCGCTGTGCACCACACAGTCCATCTTTTGTATTGCATTTCTCCCCGCTGCCAGCTCTAATTTTGTTGCACATTAATTTATGATGCTAGGAAACGTCAAATTTAAGTCCAGAATTAAAAATCGGCCTTTGCTCTCAGCTCAGCCAGTCTGTCCAGCTCCTGAACTAGTGTAAACTGATTACTGGTGCCAGAACAACTTGCATTAGTCAGGGATCTGCTCTTGTTTTCATCTATTTATCTGGTATAATTTCTAATTTACTTACTGAATAAGTCTCTTGTCTTTTCATTCCTTTCAACTCCTCCTCTTGGTTTTGTTTCCTCTGTCCCATTGCCTGTAAACTGGAAACTGAACAGCTATTCACAGCGAGCCACATTCCCCCTGCCTGGCCGCTCCCTGCGTCCCCCAGATCTCCCCAGCCCTGCCCTGGTTTGGTTCTGTGCTTTGCTTAGATTTATTATCCATCCTTCTGTGATATTTCAAGGAAGGAGAGAAGGGCTTCAGACACTGCACGTAACCTGTCAGAATACTGCTCAGTATATCCTGAAGCCGAAGAGCTACTCAATTTCCTGATGTATGAGTAGGCTGCGGGGTCCTTTAGAGCGACCATATAAATGAGAAAGGCAATAAGAGAAATGGGATGTTAAAAATACAATAAAAGCTTTCAGAAACCAAACGGTGCCTACAGAGGAACCAGAAGTCATCGCTCTGGCTAATTGGACTGGGTTCTCTATAATTCATCTTTTTTTTTAATTCTTTAATTGTTAGTTAAATGTGAAGGGTTTCCTTTTTTTAAGTGAATCTTCTGAAACACATGGGGAAAAGAAAGGTATGAATCGATAAAATTGATCTATAAGTATTTTTACTTGAGAAAGGACTGCAGGGTTGGAGCTTTATAAACCTACACCCACTTCTTGTTCCGCTGCCTTTATAGTTCCCTCAAAAAACCGTACGTTTTGGAGACAAAGGCCTCCATCCTCTTAAATTCTGTGGATTTCATGCCAATCTCCCAATACAAAGCAGATTTCAGACTCAGGCCCAAGAGAAACGGTCTTGGAAAGATTCGATTTTCCACCATATAATAAAACCCTTGTGTGGGGAACCAATGCAGCTTCAGCACTACCTGTCTCCTAAGTGCTTGCTCAACACAGAGAATCACACCCATCCCACGTCCTCTCTTCCCAAATGGTCTTTCCAGGCATAAAACTCCCTGAATTCTCACATGTACCCGAAAATCTCTGCATTTATCAATAGTTCTCTTGCTTCTCCTGTGCCATCTGCAGCACAGGAAAGGGCATTTAATGCTCTTAACGTTTGGATGCAAAACTCATTCTACTTCAGGACACAGTGAAACATAAGAGTAAATATCTATTCAAATATAGAGTAAAATATACAGCTAAAACCATGTGAGTGACATGGGATGAACGTAACAGGATGAAAAATGCCTTTAAACCAGCCAGACATTTTTGAGAGTTGCCCAAAGTCATGAATATCCAGCAGGGATGGGGTATTAGAGCCCTTGAATTTTGCTGAGGATCCAGCAGCTCAAGCTCAACAAAGACGAGAGGCAACCTTTGTGAACTACCTATTTGATTGATAAAATCCCCTTCCTATCATCCCCAAATTGGAAAACCTAGACTTTCAGATGATTCAAAACTCATTGCAAGCAATGAAACAGGACAAGCAGAGAAATATAGACTTAGCACAACCTAGCTGCTGGGGATTGCATTTGACCACACAAAAAAGAATGAATTCAAGGGTTCGAAGATTAAAACTGCGTCTAGTTGGCTTAGTTGCCCTCCAGATGGAAGCTTTCTTGATAACAGGGTGTCACTTCTGGTCAGGATATACTGTGATTAAATGCTCCTCCCAATTTTGAGTCCTTCACTTCTTTCCTACCGGCTACTGTAACACAAAAGCCATCTCTTGCAAACATACAACTAGTCAAAGAAAGAGAAAGTCAAAGCCATTTAGGCTTCCAGCAGAGACATAAAAGCAAACCAACTAATGGACATCCAGGCTAGTCAACTCATTTCTGCAAAATCCATTAGTTACTAAAAGTTCTGGAGGGCTCAGTTTTTACAGTAAAACCTGTAAAAACTGGGTATCCAGTTTCTCTATTGGGACGCTGAGGTGTGAAGATCCAAATGATGCTGGAACTGAACTTGTACATTTGAACCTTTTGAACTCCATCTGCCCTTTACAAATTACTTTACCACTAGGCTTCAACACGTTTCTAACCTACCGTGCTATGAAAAAAAACCAAGGAATCCTTAAAATAACTGAAAAATCAGCTAACTTTATAGCACTTCCAAAGGAATCGGCTCAGAAGACGCGCACCGCTAACGGAAGTGCAGGATGAGAAACAGCTTCCAGACAGGCCAGTGGAAATAACATCTGTCTTCGCGCTCCTGAAAACAAAGCACCAGACCCCCTGAGTCATCCCCCAACTCCAACCTATTTAAAGCAAATGAAAATTGCCCTGTACGGAACCAGGCACTTGCCTCATTCCATCTGGAAACGCTGTCAAATGGCAGCAAATTCCAGAGAATTCCCAGCCAACATAGGAACCTCATTTTGCATCTCACGTGATCATCACAGTTTAACGGCTCCTCAGGGATCCGCTCCCCTCCTCGCTGCGCAAGGTAGATCATGGGTGTGGGTTGGTTCGGTTGCTAACTAACCTAAAACCTGACACTGGCTGTTTTCCTCGTCTGTGAGGAACAAACCTTCCCCTGAAGAATTTAAAGTTGGAGTTTTTTATTGTAGAGGCATCATCATCTTGACTCAGAACTCTAAGTTTGAACCTGAGGGTAAAACTAGAACACTTCCCTGATGAGGAAAGGCTGTGGGAGCTGGGCTCTTCAGCTGGAGAAAAGGAGACTGAAGGGTGACTCATTAATATTTATAAATATGTGAAGGGCAGGTGTCAGAAGGACGGAGCCAGGCTCTGCTCAGGGGCATCTAATGATAGGACAAGGGGCAGTGGGTGTCAGCTGGAACACAGGAGGTTCCACATCTTCTCTGGAGGCATTTAAAACCTGTCTGGATATGTTCCTGTGTGACTTGGTCTAGGTGATCCTGCTCTGGCAGGGGGATTGGACTAGATGATCTTGCAAGGTCTTTTCCAATCTCTAATGTTCTGTGATTGCCTCTGCAGTTCCAAAATCCAAAACAGCATCAAAACCTGGGCACTAAATCAGCCCTTCCACCTCTTCTAGAGGAGAGGTTGAGATAGTTATGATTTTTAATACTCATCCAACTTCATGGCAACACCCCTAAAGATTCTGAATTAATTCTAAGCTGCCTTCAAGTAAAATAAGGAACCCCACAGGAAGGCTGGGGAAGACCACGGAAGGGAACTGGGGTACAACAGCAGATCACCTGCTGAAGCACACTGCTGCTTTCTGTTGGATACACCGCGAGCAGACTTCTCATTGCTGTTTTCGATCATGTTGGCAAGTTTAGAGTCAGTCAGCTAGGGAGATTTGGGAGAAAAACCAACGCTTGATTTGGGGTTCAGGAAGAATGGAAAGGGTGGCTCACAGATGAGACAACACATTGTCATGGGTTACACAACTTGCAGAGAAGAGATGACTTCCTTCTACACCACTGCTGCCTGCGCTGTGTGTCTGACACTGCCCGGACACGAGCTCCTCTGCTCTCATCTCACTTTCAGCAGGATTTTCTGTGGGTTCAGGGAAGTCACCCCATTTTGCTTTTCCTGCCTCAGATTTGTCACTTACAAATGAGGAAACTGCCTGTCTTGCCCCAGAGGAAAGCTGTGAGAACTAATTGATACCTGAACGTGCTCTCGAGGTCAGCAAGTACAAAAACTCTGATTGCTCTTCCCTTTGGATTAAAATATTGTACAGTGCTGTATGTGTATTTCAATGCCCCTTTAGAATGATCTTGCTAAGCAGCAAAGGGCAAAATAGCTCCATTTGCAGGTCACCTCAGGTCTCCTGAACCAACTATGCCCCTGGGTTTTAGTGAAGCTCAGGGATTCCAAAAGCAGAGCACATTGCCCTTGGTACATAGAACGCTTCTGATTCACAGAACGACACAAATGCAGGAGCAAAAAGGATGGCTGATTATTTTCTGTGAGGGATGGCTTTTAGATGGCCAGAGCCCGCTTACGCACTTCTTAGAGCCCCAAACAGCAAGTGAGTTTTAACAATGGCCTTGTGTGAAGTGCTGCTTGCTCAGAAAAAGAATTGCAGGGGTTGAGCTCTCACTGCGGCTCAGATCTCAAACAATCAGATGCTGTAGCTGCACAAGTGGGTGCCCCTTGGTGTTGGGGAAGGCAGCCAGGCCAGGCTGCCTGTGCTTCCAGACATGGGGCTGCCACAACATTTTCATACTCATCATTGCTGAAGTCGTATGAAATTATACAACGTTTTGAAAGAAAATGAAATCATAAAGGAAAATGATTAAACTTCCTTAGTGATGTGCAGAAAATCCCAGTTAAGCAGGAAGAGGGCACAGTTCAGTGTCTACTTGTGATTTATGGGATTGCTACCTCTGCTAATTGTGACTCCTAATGGGATGTGAGAACTGATGACATGGACAGTCCAAGCCATACGAATCAACCTGGGTGTTCAAAGAACACTGACAATGGTGTAGGTTAACTTGTTTTATTTCCCACTTCCATGAAAGGAAGTTTGTGGGTTTGCATCTCTCCACCAGCACAGACCAGCTCTTCTTGCTTCCCAGCTTGGAAATGAGCTGTGTATCATGCAGAGACTCCCAAGGTTTGGTAGAGCACTTTGGCAAGTGGTACCAGACTTCAGGCCAGATGGACACGGGTATAAGCCTTAAAAAAAAGCCCAACAGCCAGAGTGGTCGTCAATACTTCTTGTTTCAGTGTATTCCCAACAAATCCCAGAGCATCTCAAATAACCCAAGTATCTCAGCACCATGCACAGGATCTACAACCATTACGTCAGGCAACCATGGGATCTGCAACTATTACACGAGCCAGAAAGGTCCCATGTTTCTGACATGAAGCAAACAGTGGGCAGAGAAGCAAACCCAAAGCACAGCAACAGCCCTCCGAACCCACTCCAACCTCATCCCCACAGCACGTAGCTATCTCAGAAAGTAAAGCTATGCACATCCAAGAGTTTATTCCTTGGAGCTCACATGTTTTGCAATCACAAGCAGTGGCAACAGGTGAAGGCAAAGGCTGATCCCACCTAAAAGCTGTCGGGTATCTTACAAACCAGCAGAGATCCTGGCCAATGCAAACGCTCAGTCATCATCACACGTTACGTAACGAGCAACAAACCATTCCTTTACAAGAAGGCAAATCTAATGATTTTTGTTGTCCTTGGGAGCTGGTGGCTTTCCAGAACACGCTACACACACAGTGAGGTGCCAGAGGGGAACGCACCACTTTTTTAAAAACCCATTTTGCTATGTTCTGCAGTTTGGGTTGTAGATTTTGTTTCACTAGTGGACAATCTCAGGGACAAGAAAAATACCCCAGGCTGCTGGTGAAGTACTAAATCACACCGAAAGAGCTAAGGTTTTTAGATGAAACAAGAAGCTGATTACACATGCACTGAGGATACCAGTCGCTAAGCGTTTCTGGATTGCGGGGATAAGATACTCTCTTTGCTTATTACTGCCTTCTTGATCCAAAGAGATTTAAGCAACTGTTTTCAATTAGATGTTTTTAAGCTAGTAAAACTACATCCATAAAGACATATTTATAGAACAACTTAAAACTAGAAGAATTAAAATGACTGCAAAACTGATGAATTCCATTCCCTCGCCCCCCTCCCTGCCCCAACCCGGCATCATTTACTGACCATTAACGAGCAAAAAGCACTGCAATTTTAAGAATTAATCCACTGTTGCAAAATTAAATCAGATACACTAGGAGGGATAATGACAAACTGGTGGCTCCAGCGTTGTCAGTTTGCGGGTGATACAAGTTCAAGTCGTCTGTGCTAGTGGCCACTCTGTTGGAACAAACATGAACATAAAAGGTAACATTAAAAGTGCAGCAGCACCAACCCAAACCGCTCTGTCGCCGAGGACGCAGCCTCGCTGCCGTAAGTGGCACGGGGTAAATATGGCATTTGAGAAACGAGCCGGCTAATTCCCAGGCTGCCAGGCCCCGGTGTGAGGGAATAAAGGAAGAGCCAAGAATCAAAGTAAATGAACGAGAGATAACGGTGATTTCCCTCTCGGTTCCTGCACACAAGAGCCCAGCAGTGTGGCTTTGCCACACATGACTGCTGTCAGCACCCTTAACCTATGACGAATGTTCTGAGATTTGTAGGAACAAACCCCAGCTTTGATACTTCTCATCTGACAGTTGCTTAAACAAAATTTGCCTAAAACCTCTGCAGCATGTGACCACAAATAGTTGCAAGATGAGTTGCCTTATCCCTGGTCCCCAAAGAACACCCAGCAGCGGCACAGCGGTACAGCGGTAGAAGCTTCCTCAGGAGGCAGCTGAGAGATGGCTGGAGCCACGAGCAGCAGCATCTCTCCTCTGTCAGAGGCAGGAGCATCATCCATCAAGTATCTACTAACATCTCTTTCTACACCTGACTGCCCCAGTGCCAGCTCCAGTGGCAGGCAAAGCCTGTGGGCTATGCTTCATAGAACGTAGCGTGGTTTGGGGTGGAAGGGACTGTTAAAGGTCATCCCGTACAACCTCCCTGCTGTGAGTAGGGACAGCTACAACTAAAGCAGACTGCTCAGAGCCTCATCCAGCCTGATCATGAATGTCTCCAGGGAAAGGGCCTCCATCACCTCCCTGGGCAACCTGAGTCAATGTTTAACCATCTGCATGGTATAAAACTTCTTCCTAACGTCCAACCTTCAACCCAAGCACATCGTCATGAAGACTCTTAAAAGCACATTAACAGCGGAGTGGCTTTAACATTCCAATACATGGTTTGAACAGATATGTTTCATATATTTCATACTCTTCAGAAACAGGCTGTAAATACAAACGGATATTACACAGCATGAAGCAGTGTCTCAGCTTTCTCCTGTCACACTGTGGCCTTTGCCTGGGCACCCTGCTTCCCGGGTTACCTCAGGAAATGTTGGGAATTATTCGAGGTGAATTAATCTATGAAGTTACGCACAGGATCTTGTTTTAGGGAAACTCTTCAACCCTGAAGCAAGGAAGTGCCCTTTATTGGCTGTGCAGTACCTTGCCTGACACCAGGCACACAGGATAAAAATATGTATTTATTTTGCATTTGCATCCTGACAGAGCAACAGCAACTGGCAGCTGGAATCTTCTGCTGAGGCTGGGGGAGCAGAGCCAGCCATCCCAGTGACCTTCTGCCCTGCCATCCCCAGCAGAGAAAAGAGAAATAAAGGAAAGGAGACTGAAGCAATTCAAGCAGTGACATAACCTGTGCAATCACACACTGTGTTCTGTTCCAGAGAAACAGAAAGCAGGGTTGGTGCAGCCAGCCTTTAAATCTCTGTCTATGGATGTTCCCACAGCCCAAACCTGCTCACATGGTCAGACCATCACACACTCACATCATGCACCTGCATGAAGGTGCAAAACTACATGAGACTCACCCTTCTGACTGGATGTGGCTCTGCTCCCTAACTGGCTTTGAGGCTGTTTACAGCATGTTAAGAAATAAGATTCAAATATTCCAGTTTTAATGGGAAACTGGGCTAGAACAAGGCCACTGCAATGCCCCGAGTGTCTTTCTGCCTGGTAAAGGATGGCTCCTGTAAGGCTGAGTTACAGGATAAAACCAAAAGCAAAGTTTCATACAATTAGATCTAAATTGGCAGAGCAAAACCAGGAAATCAAAGTGAACATAAAAGCAAGTGAAACAACACGGACAGTGAAGCAGTAAACAATTTTGCCTAAGGCACAAACACTAATGTGAGACTCACTTCAAAGCAGAGACTGAACCCACAAAGGTGACAATATGCGTAATAACAGACTGAAACCAGCACTTGCTCCCTTTCCTTCCCTTCAACAATGTCAAATCCAATGGAAAGGAACAACTAGAAAGCGTCGCCATCACCTTGGAGCTCCTGCTGCTCAGGACACACCAGGTTCACCAGTCTGTCTCAAGGGGTGAACAAGCAGGGATGGACCTAACCCAGGGATGGGACAAGCTTGGAAGCAACCTGTGATGGGAAAACTCTCCTACTTCTGTGCTGCCAAGCACGGCTAATTGTGCCAGTCCCAATATGAGGCCAGTACATCTTAACATCTCAGTTTTGATAATGACTTCTGCCCTTTCAGAGACTTCCCAAGCAGGCTCTGCTCTTGCCCATACATCACTTCCGTCTCGGTTTTTTTTCATTTCCATGTACATCAACCCAATTTTGGCTGAAAGTTGTTCCAAATAAACCAGGCTGAGATGTTCCGTTACGAGACGCCCACCACATCAGAAGCTTTACTCTTCCTATTTTGGCGTTACGGTTATTTTTGCTGATTGTAATTGATAACAAACCTCTTCTCCACTAAGCTGACTCAGGGAAAAAAACCCACTCTGAAAGGCATCAGCTACTGATGAATTATTTTTACTAATTAAGAGAAACAAAACCCTCAGTGGTTTTCAGTATGGCAACTCACAGCAGAACCCACACAACTGAAGGCAGAAAGAAGCGTGAGTATCAGGACTCTGCTTCAGGCACCGAGGGGCTGAATTTCCTGAACAAGGATTTTATCCCTCTCCCTTAACCTAAGGGTTTCGGTCCCTTGACCAGCTGCTTTGGACTTAATAAAATGCCACCAAAGCCACAGCATTAAAATCTGCAATAATGGGTATTAACAGAAGTAGCTTTTCTAATACACCGATACTTAGGCAGTTCAGCCGCAGCGGGGTTTGCTGAAAGCAGAGCAGGCAGAACAACAGGGTTAAGAAAAGCAGTTAATCTTGGGCTGTTGCAAAGACTTTTAGACTTTCAAGTTTTTAGCAGCTGAGAGATTCAAGTTTTAGTTTTCACTTAGGATTTTAGACATTAAGAACAACCTTGGGATTTAGCACAGCTCCTTCACGCCGTTAGGAAATGCTTTTTCATGCGACGCTGGTTACTGCCAAGTGTCACTTTTGTTCGAGGGGATGGAAATAAAACAGGGAAGTGGGTATTTTTCTTACTTATTTCAAGTACACATTTTGGGTAGATTTTTCTTCCCCTCTCCTTGACGCACAAAAGATTGTCTTCTGGGGAGCTCTCATCCCTCAAGGGGTTTTTCCACCCAGAATGCAGAAACGAAACACTTTCTCTGAAGAAGCCATGGCCAGTGGTAAACAGAAGACACAAACCCTCATTGGAAACCGACAAGTCTTCAATTAAAGTCACACGCCAGTGGCTCTTGAGCTTTGCCTACACGGTTTCTACACCGTAGGTTTCCAGTGCTTTCTCCCATGGGCGTTACGCACTATTTCTAAACTGAGATTACTTGAGTTGAAGTGTGATAAAGGGCACATTATAGTTATATTAAGCAAAATGGGGAGGAGAAAGCTTTTACATGGCCCAAAGAAAGCTGCGCTCAGAGTCGCAGTTCTGGTAACAAGTAGAGCAAAGCAGCCAGTCAGCTAGAAACTGCTGCCATCACATTAACACTTGGTCTCGAGAAATAGTAATTTATTTTATCCTCCTTGTTTTGTTATATAAATAAAGGTGAGTTTCTTCAAAATAATTTTCTCTTGCTCTGTGCCATGGCTGGAAACACGTGAGCAAGGCAGCTCTGCCTTGTGCGTCTGCATAATGTGTTCGATTATCCTTTGGAAGAGCTAATGGAAGATGAGAAGGGATTTCTGAAGGCAGTTTGGGTTCCCATCTCATCACGCTGCTCTTCACAACTACGTTGTTACTCTTCGTAGCTCCCGTGGAATCCGTCTCGGCTCACTCAACTTGCACAGTGCCTTCACAGTGCCTGGCCCAGACAAGCAGAGCTTGTCAACAGTGCTGCAGCGCCTGCACGAGCAGCAGCTGGATGGGAAAAGGAGGGCATGTCAGCTCAGAGCGGCAGAAAAGGTTTTTCACGGCAGCTATTTGCAACCCTCCAAGGAGCTTACAGAGGCTGCCCATTAAAACCCTGTTAAAACACTTCTGATGTTGTCAGCAGTGGAGAGCTGCAGTAGCACGGTGATCAGCGAGATGCTATCTGCCTCCAGCAGTTCAGTGGTACTGTCAATAATATGAGCAAGAAGGTACAAGATGAGCAACAACCTAATTCCTGCATCAAAATTTCATAAACTCCCTCAGCTGGTAAACACCAGAGATTGTGGGCAAACACAGGGCAGCCAAGAAACCACCCAGAAAGGATGACCTTCCTTCCGTCTGGAATCTCTCCCAAAAGCTTTGAAACTTTCAGTTAATTTACACTTTGAGAGCAAAGCAGTGGAATGGCAAGAGGAAAGCAGGAGGAAGGAAGTGACGGCTCTCCCACCAGCACTCAGAACCTGCTCCGCAGCTCTGCGCTTCTGACACAGCCCCAGGGTGAGCCCTCACCACACCTGCAGGCACAGACACTTCCAAGGATCCCGTTTGTACACCTGCAGTTCCTCCTCACTGTTCTCTGCTTTAACTTTTGGAAGTGCTGACGTGGTGCCATTCCTTGGGGTAGCTTTTGCAAATCTACTCCTATCAGGAGAGAAAGTGCACGGCTTCTCCTCCAGGAGAGCGGTGCCTCATCTGAGAGCAGAGCTTCTGGTGTGCCAGGATACTAAAACTGTGAGAAACAACAGCAGAATCATTGACTTCTCCGCTACTTTGTGCTCATAAGTAAGTGCTACTCACCGTGAGTAATGGCTTGAGAAGCAGGGCCAAGGTGAAGAGTTATTTATAATACAGTAGCCAATGAGTAAGCACTTAGCTATGAATTTACTGCTCTGGCTACAATTTCATGAGAAAACGAACAGAGCCAGCTTTTGGTTTTCCAGTTGTAAAAGCTGTACACCCACTGAAACCCAGTAAAAATAATTTGGGAGGGATTGGGGTGACTATTTATAAAGCAAACCCTGACAGAGATCATGTGCATCTCAGCTAAATGCAAGATAATCAGAGATGCTTTGGTTTCTTACTGCACTCAGAATGGCTGGGGCGGCCAGCGAAACTCCTGGGCTCATCGTCTTAAACCAGTATCAGATGCTTCCCCGTCTTTATGCAATAAATATCCACTGCAAAGAGCCAAAAGACGGAGCTCGCTGGAAATGAAGCAAAGAATTAGACTGTCATCTGCTCAGCAGTCCTGGTTTAGAGGTCAGAATATCCATCTACTTTTTAATGCAAAGTGACTGCACTAACTGCCTTTCAGAAGAAGTTTCTGTCAAGGGTCCCCCAGATTTGCAGGAGACCCAACATGCTCGGCAGGAATTGTTAAGTGCTTCTATCAGCCCTGAACGAGGCAAAGTGTGTTTCTACCAGTGCAGTGCTTTCACCCAAAGTAGTAATAATAACAATAAAAATATGTGACCAGGAAAATCCCGGGCCAACACGACCGAGCTCAGCACTCCTCTCAATCTCCTACACACAAACACACCATTTCCCAGTATGCCCCATGGAATAACTGGATGCTTTCCAGTGCCCACATTACAGGCCATGACTTACTGGTGCAGACTTGGATTCTGCTGAGGACCTGCTTATCGACTGAAAGTCGGATGGCATGACACAGCAGGAGACGTGGGCTTGCCGTTGCATATTTGATTGCTGGTTTATAGACAAGGACTATGGTTTTCTCCAGCCAGAGTCTTACCCCACAAGGACATGTGGCTCAGATTTGTGATGGAAACAGACACTTGGAAAAACACAAGAAGCAACGATTGTCCAGGGCTGCAGTTTATTTCTGAATAGTAAACACAGCAGGGACGGCTTCTGCTGAATTCTTTACAGCCAACTGCTAGTTTAACTGTTCTGTTGTGATGCCAGGTTGAAGAGGCCACAGGGTCTACTTCCACCTTGATGTACAAAGGGTTACACGTGAAATGATGATCTTTGACTTTTCTAGGGGGCCTTGGTGTGAGCCGTGGTCTTTTGGCGCTGTGGAGCTCACTGCAGCTGGCCTAACTTCACCCCACACACCAGCACTAACTCGGTCAGAGTATTCTGAAAAGGCTCATTAGGCACTTTTGCAAATCCTAAGTATCCTGTACATGTTTAATGATTTTAAGAGAGCTGTCTTTTCCCCATCCTTATCTAAAGGAAAGTTAAACCAGTTAGAAAGAAGGAACCTAAAGAGTAATGACAGTCGTGTTTCCCCTGGTCTCATGAGCCTGGAGTTAAATAACCTGCCTTTGTCGAGGTGTTGCCCTTCTTTTATTGGCTAAATACTGTGGCACCGTGCAACTCGAGCACAAAGAACAAAATTACAACAGCTTGAGATGGGTGTAACTTTTGCAGGAGTCAGATATCCCCAACAACCCAGACAGTCAATAACCCAGCACAAATTAACTCTGGTGAATAATAGGTGTGTTGACCCTAAATTCATGAGGCAATAAAACCTACCAACAGCCCGTTGTTTTGAAATACTCAGGCACTTCTCAAAGACAATCTAGTTCTTGTTGGCGAGCACGAAGATCATTAATTAGTAAAGCTTTTAAAAAAGGTTTTAGTATCATTAGCAAAAACTAATAGGAAAATAAATTAACTTACAACATCTGACACCAAGCTGGAAAAAACCAGAGAGGCATTAAGAACCTGAAGCTGTCTCAGCCACACATGTCCCCGGGACTGCGCCCTGTAGACCCTCTTCTCCACGAGCTCCATAACCACAGTAACCAAATTCAATTTCCTCGCCTTCTTATTGCATTTTGAGGCAGGGGTGCACTGCTGCAAACGCGGACCTGTCGTATGGCGGAGACACGGCAATACAATTTGAACCAGCTCTCTTCAGCTCTTCAGCTCTCCGACAATGAAAATGCACTTACAAACACACAGCCACGACCTGCTCTTCCCAATCTGTTTGCTGTCTGGCTGAGCTCAGGGACAGGCACCACTCACAAGCTGTCCTGCAGCTCTGGTGCGAAGTCTTTTGTCTTGAAGGAAAATGCATTTTTCTAATTATTTTGAGAGCCTGTTTAAAAATGCAGCATTTTGAAGGACACTTCACAAAAATGGCCCAAAATACTGTTATGGCTTTGAGTAAGAAGCTCTTTTCCCTTCCCCTCGGATGCCAGCTCAAAGATGCCATAATTAGTCTGCCCAATCTCTGCGGACGAAGGAGCACACCAAATTTAACTGTCTGCTATTTCAACCACACTGACTACAGAATTATGAAAGATTTATACCTAATTCATATTAAAATTATTTAGTAGCTGTCATTCAGCACAGCAAAAACTACGAGCATGTTGTTGAGAGGGAGCTGGGCTCTACGCCGAGCTCTTAAAACCAATGGCCAACTATGGAATCCTACAGTGACAGAACATAACTTCCTGGTTTTCTACAAAGAAAGAAAATACCAAATTTTGCTGCTCACTAGGAGGTTGTACAGAAAACAGAATGAAATATTGATGACATATCAGATTTTGGGAAATGAGTGGAGACAATTAACACGCACTTGTAACCGCAGCTGCTTTCTAAGTCCGACCTGAGTTTGTGGGGAGGTTGCCTGTTTTAAGCAGAAGATAAAAGGAAAGTACCTCTTGGCTTTTGCCCCAAGCTTTCCTTCTATGAGAAGTCAAGGAATTAACTTGCCAGGGGAAGACATTTTCCTCTTCAATCCTTTCACATTTGTGTAAAGCAGAATTACACAAAACGCTGACGCAAGGCCCAAAGAGAACATCCAGCAAACCCTTTCCTACACCACCTTAAATCCACCCAGTGCTGACGCCTTGCTCCAGAGCTGGCCGAGCCCGTGATGCACTAGGGCCCAGTGTCTGCCTGCTGGGATGGAGTTTATTCACAGGAAATATGATGGGAAAATTCACGCTCAGCGGCTTGATGAGAACTGACAGAGCATCTCCAGAGAGAGAGAAACTCTGGATGTCAGGCAGGTTAGCATAGGGCAGGCAGACGGTCAATAAAATATTCAATAAAGTACTCTGATATGATAGATCTAATACTGTGGAAAAAGCCAGAAGTCCTTTGTTTTGGTAAGAAACAGAGTTTAAAAATGGAGGTTAAACAATATCAACCTCCTAAAACAATTGCTGTTGGTTTTTGAACTTGTTATGAAGTTAACAAACAAATCAAGGCTCATGTAGCACAAGAAAAGCCACTGCAGACACAAGAGCAGGACAATTCAGAACAAGCGCGCAGACCCTTTATGTATGAAATAGCTCCAGAATAATTTTACACCTAGGTAATTATTTTTGTATTTTAAAAAATAATATTCACTGCCTACACTGAAGCAAGGAAAGAGGAACAATCCTCACCTACGCTGGATCCCAGCAGAACATGTGCCAACCTGAGAGACCCAGGAGTAGCCCCGGAGTCCCAGGACCAGCTTCCCTCCTCTGCCACGGGATCTAACCTTGTGCTCATGTTTCCAAGCAGGATTCCTACTAGACTTCTCTCTGAGCAGCTTTTTCATGAGAGCTCTTTCATGCCCTGCTGTCAGTGAGCTCTTAAGTTTCCCTGCGACGTTTCCCAGATTGAAATGTTTGGTAGGAGAACCCTGGAGGGATCAAGAAAGCAACAGGCCATATGCAGTGAATCCCTGCAATCACTCTAATGAAGCTAAACCTTTGAGTTTACATAAAGGGAAAATTAAATCAAGCACTGGAGTGGATTGGAAAGAAATACACCAGGAGATGGATAAAGTTAATCACGTTTAGTTAAGGCTAATGCTGACCTACTCAGGCTTGTCTTGGAGAGCCTCTGTCCTTACTCTAAGTTGTATCCGTACGGGAGCGCAGATGCATGGGGAGCTGTAGCAGCCACCCTGAATTTCTGTGGTGCTTTGTGTCTATACTTGGTCTTGTGGCCCAAAACCTGAAAGCAAAATTACTCCTGAGAGAGCAAATGGCACAGAAATTCCTTTTCATTCATTTTTCTTTAGCTTTATTCTTAACCAAGGTTTCAACCACATCTCCAGCAGGTGATGGTGGGGAAACTGGCTAACAACCGGTTCAGCCCTTCTAACAACCAATAAGTTTGCCCTTTTTCTTTTGCCTTCTAAAATAAAATTATATTTTTAAGAAAAAGGGATCCAAGGTTTTGACGTAAACCCACAACATCATCTCAAATACGTGATGGGAAGAGCTCAAAGGCCTTGGACAAGCTCTCCCACTGAAGCCTCACAAGTTTTGGAGGACATACGCAGGCCACAGGTTGACTATTGTGCTTGCATCTGACATTAACAATTTAAGAAATCGAATTATATTTCCCAAAACCTTTACTTTGATGCAGTGCTGGAGCAAATTTATGCTTTAACTCCTTCTGCTTTAACTGCTATCACCTACAGCAATTACACAGTCCCCTGATGAAGGAGCAAAAGATTAGGATATGAATCTGTCAAGTTTGGAATATTTTGTTCTCTACAGTTCTGTTAGATGACTGGAGACAACAAGGCTTCAGTATCTTCTGAGAATAGCTCACTTGTTCTTTATTCCAGTGTTACAGAAAAGATTATTTGCAACTATTCACTTCCTTACAAAATATTCAGATTCTTCAATGAAAAGCGTCTTCCCACATTGTGCAGCCACCCACACAGCTCCACTTGGAAGTGAATGAAAAGCTGCGCTTTGCTGACGCTGACCACGTTAACCTCTTCCAGGGCTCCAGCTCTGGGCACCACTGGGGCATCTGCACAAGGCGAAAGGGCCGAACACGTGCTCCATGCTGCTGGTTACGTACAAACGCAGGCAACACAGGCAGCAGATGATCCCAGCTGAAGAGGTTTCTGAAGCCCATATTCTGTGGGTGTAGGTGTTTTGTTTCTGGCAAGCTAAACCCAAATTTAAGCTGCGTAGGAATTGAAGCTGGGTCTAACAGATCACAATCAGCAATGGGATAGGAAACGTTTTCCCTTCTGCTTCAGGCTTCTGGTGTCAGCTCTGACCACGCTCAAGCAGACGTCACCACCATTTATGACTAGCTAGTGGTCGGTGTGAAGCAGCCCAGTTGTTTGAGTCCCTTCACACAGTGTGGGTCAGGATACCAGTGGGGTTCAAGGTTCTCAGGTTGAGTGGTGCTGGAGAACTGACATCTCCCAGAGTAGCTCCTTTCTAAACCAGTAAAACTTCCTATTCGCTAAATGCCTGTAACCCCAAACACATCCCCGGCCCTGTCCTCTGTGGCACAAGCACACACCTGTCCCCAGCACTGGTTCGGACAGACCCTGGATCACTCAGTGGTCCAGCAGGTACCTGCTGTGCTGCTGACTGCCAGGCCACGAGCCTGGCACTTTCTCCAGCAAATGGGGGCATGAATTACCCAGAACACAGTATGGACACTCCAGAGCGGTCAGATAATTTAGACACACTAATCCACGCCCTTGCAATTTGTCTAACCCATGCTGCAGCGGCACCGTCATTCTGCAGATCTCCTGACCGCGACGTGATTCAGGCATCAGCTCTTTAAAACCTCCAGCATTCCTTCTCTGGTTTTCCTCCTTTCCCTGCTCACACATCTCTGCACTGTGAATCCCAACGAGCTGCGCTGCAGGCTTAGGCCAACATATCATTTTTCTCTTCCCGTCATCCCATTTCACCGCGAAATCTGATTCTTCCATCTGTCCCTTCCTCCTTGCCCCATCTGGTGACATCCAGCAGTTGCATTAATCCAGCCTGACGCTCCGGCCAGCCCGCGCCTCCGCGCCCTGTCTGCGCTGCAGCATCGCTGCTCAGCGTCTCTAAGGGCTGTCAGTGCAGTGAAGAAATTGAGAGGGAGTAAAAAAGGAAGGAAGAAAGACAGAAAAAGAAAGAAAGGAAGAAAGTTGCTCTTCTTGAGAGCTGGCTGGACTGGAGAACTATCTTCATAAATAGACAGGAAGCAGAAAAGACTAATGTTGGGCAGATGACAGATCCCTGAATTCAGTTAACTGGCCTTCAAGATATGAACTGTTCTATTAAACATAGGGGCATTATGCTGGTCATCCACTTTAAGCCCGAGAGTGATTAAAATGCTGGCAGAAAATAAAAACTGGCTATTGAAGAGCTTGCCCCGAGGTCCTAATTTCAAATCAAATTTTACAGCGCCGCACAGGAACAATGGCAGCCCAGTACTCCAAGTCTTCTTTTTGTCACTTTGTACAAAGAAACCCCCTCAAACTCTCTCAAAGAACAATGGCCCCTCTAGATCCGCAACTACGCCAAGAATGGGCTCAAACCATACAAAAACACATTTTAAAAATACATTTTACACTGCCCTTGACATTTGAGATAAATAGAAGCCAATGCATTGAAATTCCAACTATTTTCTTTTTTTTATATCCCTTCACAATGTGAATTTTTTATTTTCCCCCAGTCTACTTGATCTTTGACATTCTGGCCTCTGCAGAAGAAGGACACAGCAGAGCAGTCAAAGAAATTAATTATGTAGATAATTGCATTTTATTAAAATGATTACTGTAGCAGAGAACTCAACAACCGACGGCTACGTGAACCTGGCCCCCAGAAGAAATCGAGAGGACACAAACAGTTCACTTTTAATTGAAAAACTTCTCAGCTATTAACATTTAATTATCTGTTACTGATATATGGCACTAGTTTAATTAGCTTTTTTCTCGAGCCCAGGTTTGCCTTTTAGTGAAAACTCCTTTTTTTTTTGGAAAGCACTGCAGATCCCCCCCTTTCTCCAGACTGAGTTTATTTGAATTTGGCAGCCTGGACACAGACAGTTGTTTTTCCTAGTGAACAGCACACAAGACCATATGTTTCGACGTTTAAGCAATTCAGAATCAGAGGTATAATTCTGAGTGTCCTTAGCAGAAATTGTGCATTAAATACCCAGAGGAGCTGAGCCCTACACGAGATACAGTCTTTTTTAGCACTTTTCCCATAGCAACGAAACCACTCCACACTACTTATATCATATCCTTGAACCACAAACATGCTGAGAGCACTGGTGAGCTGACTCAGGTCTGCAGCCGCCTGAGTCGAGGCCTGGTTTGGGTTTTCGACAGGGAGGAGACAGTTTTGCCTCTCTCCTTCCTGCATTTCTCACCCACCAGGCAGGATCCAGCCAGAACTGCGCCTGAAACACCTCTACGGCAGGAGCTGTACCTGGCTGCTTGATTTGTAAGATCAATGGCTTCTGCCAATCAAAAGGCCAAAGATGCTGCTCGTGATGTTCTCTTGCTTTGTGGGATGATGAACATCACCAGAGCTTTGTGTTTAACTCAAGGTGCAGCCAAGGCACTGTGTCCTTGTGCTGGTTTGTCCACTCCGCTGTTCCTGGCATGGGGTCACACAAGTTCCAAACTGCATGAGAAGGTCTTAAAAGGAGGGTCAGAGAGAGAGAAAAGCCTCAATTAAACCTGAGAGAAGAAAAGGGATCACAAACTCTGCCACTGAATCTACTGGTAACTCTTATCTGTTTTAATCTTAACTCTGCAATAAAACCAGAATGAAAATGATAATCAAAAATAGAATGTTTGAGAAGGAAATAACTGATATTTCCTTCTTGGAGCGCAGGCACAACCCAAGGAATCCAGCAGCTCATTCAGTATTCTCAAGAGTTTGAGTAAAGGCTTGTTCTTAAATATGATGGACCTAACCACGATCCCCCTGAAGCCACAAGCAACGCTCTGGATCACGAGCTGAACATGGGGTGGCAGCTCCTGATCCTCAGGCAGACAACCTCAAGACCCAGTTGCCACTTTTCCTCCCTTTCAACCACTTTGCTGAGCGCCACGTGCTGCACAACAGTCACTTGTTCTTCCATTTTTCACACTGCTGCCCCACAGGAAACCAAAACAGGGACGGGAGACTTCCAGAGGGGGAATGTGCCATGTGGGATGGGGCTGCCCCTCCAGCCAGGAACCCACAGCCCTCACACTGACGCAAGGCTGTCCCAGACTCAACATTTCTTTTATGATTTTCTTTTTTCCATCCCATAACCCTATGGGAGCCGGAGGGGTGCAGCGTGTAAAGCCATTTCGTTACAGCTGTCACTGAATAACAAACATTAAATGACTGTTTATAATTTCTAGACATAAATTATTTTCCAAGTCTTTTTCACCAAAATCTGACGGTTGTTTTCATCTGGCGAAGGTTCTGCCTGTCGCTCTGACTCGGTCCCCTGCTACAGAAAGCCACTTCAAACGCCCGAGTGATCCCGCGTGACTAAAACAAGCAAACGAAACCTGCAGAAATGATTCCACTTGTGGGCACTGCCTTTACCAGCAGTAACAGCCCCCAGCCTTCAAAAGGAGGGTTTAGGATTAGAATTCGCCTGTGTTTGATGGGATTAAAGAGGCAGTAAATGTCATATATTCACAGTATGGAAACACAAACCTATCGAGAGGGTATTTGGATGGTGCCTGTTTCTGTTGCGCACGAGCTTGGTGTCGACACCTTTGCAGGTCATTTCCATTCTGCTTCATCCATCTACTTCAATGATATAAAACCCAAAATCAGAATCACTGACCAAGGCTGGAAACTAGGTTTTTCATTGGGAAGCAGATTTAAAACTGACACCCAGTCTTCAGCGACCTGTGCGCATGAGAGAAGACACAACCTTCTGTCATTTAAGTTTAGAGTAAACCAGCCAGTTTTACTTCTTTGCTCTGAAATATTGGAGGGAGCTGATATTTCAGAATAAAGATGACAAAAAGGGATATTTTAAAATTGTAGGCCAATATATTTTAACATTCTGTCTATAAGATTTTTAAAAAGCAGGCCAATGTTTTTTCACATTCTGTCTCTCCTGTTGCTATTTTAGAAGCACTTTCAGCAGAAACATTAAATCCGCAAAGTGAAGATGTTTTAAAGGGAAGAGAGAAGGTTGAGAGAGAAAGGGCAGAAATTCTTCCTCCCCAAAGTGGCGGCTACCTGGGTGTGGAGGAGCCCTCATGCTCCTGCAGTTCAGCCCAGGTTACTCTCATCTCCACTTCTTCACCAGAGATCCCACCCTGACCCTGAGAAACGCTGTCATCAAAACAAGGACATTGCCATGAAACAAATCTCCTCTGTGAAAACACTGGATGAAAACATTCCCATCCCTTTCTAATTTTAATTTGCACCAAGTTTCAAAGCAAAGAAGTGATGCAGCTGCCGACCTCCTCCAAAACACCCTGATTTTTGAGTTCCCTCTCCAAACCATGAAATCAAATCAAGTCTATGGACCTTGAGGCACGATGCTACGTAAATTGGCATTTAATGAAATTAATCTTTAACTCAAAAGCTGCTTAAATATTACTGGCCTCTTGGGCTGTAGCTAACAGCAAGAGTCCTAAATAAAGCCCCTTACAAGAACAAAAAATGCACACTGGGGGAAAATAGGATTGTTATTTTTAACACTGATAATTTTGTTTAAAAGAAGATTCCTTCCTGTGCTTCATCATTTTACGTTATGTTCTATTATAGAAACTAATGTGGGAAAAAAAGAAGTTCAGAAAAATCCAGGCCTGGAATATTATGGAAAAAAAAGAACCACCAAATGTAAAGGTCCTGTAATATTTGGTATCCTCAGTTTTTTCTGTGCTGGTTCACATGACCCCCCCATTTATTTTTAGCAAGGCGGCAATTCCCACTTGGATACGGTGCAATACCTTGTACCCCAACGCTGCTTTGCGCAAATAAACCGGAGAAAGTGTTGACTTAAAAATAAAACATTGGAAAAGGAGAAAGTTTTTTTTTGCTCTGTGAAAATTTCCGGCAAAGCTGTAAACAAAGGCAGGTTTGGCTCAGTGGTTGAGTGACTCTGTTGAGCTGTTGAGGATGAAGAACACATCAAACCTCACAGAGTGAGGAAATGTTTGTAAAACAGTTAGTAAATCATAGGCAGCAAGGTCACCGTGTTTAACAGCGGGAACGACACTTTGCCAAAACCCCAGCTGGGAAAGGGCGTGTGCGCACACACGGGCTCCGCTCTCCTTTCTTCACAGCTCTGTTTTCATATCAAAAAGAAAAAAATCTAGTTCTTTAATAGCAGAGGATGATTACATAGTGGGGCTCTGTCAGGACCAACACGCTCATCCCTCAAAGAACCTCACTACCTGGTTTTGTTTGGCCAAAACCAACTTAAGCTGTTAAAGCATCGAGAAGTTCTCTGCAGTCTGAACCACCTCCCTACAGACTGACACCAAGCGACCTTTCCATCTCAGGGATGGAGTTTCAAGTTCTTGCCACTGCTCGAAATTCACACAGAGGAAAAGCCCCAGCAATCTGGCCTCTCAGAAGGTGAAATGCTACACTTTTAAACGCAGACACTACAGACCCATGTACGAACCCAGAGTTTGAATTCATTTGATGACAAAAAAGGCAGGAATGGTTATTCTGAGTTGAAAAGTTCTCATGAGATCACTTCGTAATACAGAGGGGCTTATAAGACGACTCACCTGCCACCGCCGAAATCGAACGCCCTGCGGTGGGTCACCGGCAGGCAGGCAGAGCAAAGGAAGTACTTAAGCACGCACTTGACTCGGACTGCTCGCACGTTTGAAGTTGAGCGTGTACCTAAGTGCTCTGCTGGACTGGGGCCTATGTGCTGTGGCAACCATGAGACTAGAAGTGAATTCCTAGCAAAGTCCCTGCACATTACGTATTAAAACGTTGGGCTTAAAATCATAGTTTCTGATGAGGTCTTTTGAGTGCTTTTCAGTTGTCTCTCTTGAGAAATGTGGTCTACAGCGATGAAGACAGGTCTTGTTTTCGGGGGAGAAGCCATGGGGCACTGCTCCTTCCTTTAGGTGGCAGGAAAGTGACATTACAGCTAGTAAAAGCACAGTGGTAGGCAAGAGATTAAATTAGAAATAATATGATCAACAGCTGTTAAAAGAACCACAGCATGAGATTAATACCAAAGCTCAACGTTGGTTTTACATCTTCTTTCAAACGAGAGTTCTTCTTGCTCCGTATTGGAATAAAGAAATAGTGGTTTGAGGGTGGCAGTTTCTTCTTTTAAGTTATTTTCTGGTTGTTTTAGGGATCTTTCCTTTTTGTCCAGCTCTGCTGCTTGCTTTGTAAAGCAAAAGTTGAAGTTAAAAAGCCTCCTGAATCCAACCTCTGCATGTCATGGTCAAACACACAACATGGTTAAAGATCCAAATGGCTCTTGTTATCACTGGGCAACCCAAACCCTTCTACCTTGAGAGATTCCTTGTGTTTTGAGGGGATGGCAACCCAGCTCAAGATTTAGACTTGCAAATGAACTCCCACTGCTTTTAAGTGAACTTGTAGTTCTGATTGAAGAAGTGCTGCAGCCACTGGTGGGCCAGCACTGAGGTCCAGTAAGGAGAGCCCAGCTCTGTCAGCCTGCTCTGGTGCAGACACGCATTTAAAGCTACAGTCCTGGGAGAAGGAAGGAAGGAAAGGACTTTAAGCTACATTTAAGTGATTATTTTGACTGCTTTTCCACTTTGAAACCAAAGATGACTACTAAAGAAAATGAGTCGTAGTATGAATTACATGCAGAATAGCAGTAGCGAATAATTCATGAGTGAAGCCACATTTATAGGGAATTTGGTGAGGACTGAGTGAGTTAACACCAAGTAATAAAAACTGAGGTCAAGTCTATGTGTTCTGTACATGGCAAGGCACTAATTCTGTCATAGAATTATTTCTTACAGAAAGAGGAGTTTCTATGTGATTCTGAATTTATTTAATAAAAACTCTACCAGTCCCTGGATAGGAAAAAGTGGAAATTTATTCTAAAGTAACTGAAAAACACTAAGGTGAGAGGTTTAGTTTTGTATTACATAAACCTGAAAGTGCCTTACAGTAATTAAACCACAGTAGTGCAACTTCAATCACTCTGCCTATCTCTGTTTTCAGGAGACTCTCTCTTAAATGGAAAATCCTAGAGTGAAATGATGGACCTGACTATTAATTAACCAGTCCTGCGTGCCGAACATTTCCATTTGGTTAACCTTCTGGAAAGGAATTACTGTTTCATTTTATTAATTCTTCTTTGCTCACTGCATGAAGCTTTCAGCATGTCTGCTATTAGAGAGTTTATTTCTCAGTCTTTTCTTCTTCTTTGGTCTTTTCCTGTTCAAGTTCTGGCCAGTAATATGGATCAGTTGTGCTTTGTTGGGCAGTTCAATGAGATTAAATCAACAGTATGTTCTAAACTGCCAGGACATAAGTTAAAATTTACCTCCCTTAATCCATCTTAAGTGCTTCAGAATTGTGCTCTGAGAACCAAAGATATTAATTAACAGACAATACATTCACTATTTAATTACTCAAATGTCTAAGGAAAGCTCCTGGTACCTCTATTATTTTGCCACCTCTTGTTTAAGGCACAGCCTGTCCTGTTTCTGCAGCCGAGGCATTCCTCTGCCTCCAGTGTCACTGAGATATTTAGGACCGATTCCAACCCACCCATCTTAGTCCACAGGAATAGGACTTTGTTTATTTGTTACTGATGAGGCTCACACTGTACTGAAACGTGCTTCAAAAGGAACTGATGGAGTTCAGAAGTTCTCATGGAGCGCCTGTTGTTCCAGGTGGTGGCTTCCCTTAGCCCAGCAGCCTGCGCGTGACGGCCAGGGAAATCTCATGTTCTTAGCCCAGCTACACACGGCCCCTTGATAGAAAACCAGCCTCAGGCTCCTCTAAAGTCCCAGACTCGTTACAGAGCAGAATAGACATGAGGTTTTTTAGGTTTTGTAAGACAGACTGTGCATCCTGAAAGATAAGTTTATTTGACCTGGATTCTGGGCTTGAAATTATTCAAGCACATCCCATGGATGTTCCTGGCCTCAGACACTTTCTTCCAGTTACTTCGTGTAATGCTTAAAGTTTTCTCTCGTGCTGCTTTCTGCTTGCATCACGCACTGCACAGCAGCACATTCACAGTTCTTTGTTTTATCGTAGCTGTTCCAATGTCCTCATGCTACCCATGAGGGTTCCCAGCAGCGCCACTGCCACGCTCAGTGGTAATCTCACACACACTAAGCTTCACAGGCAACAAAAACTACAGCGTGCAGACGTCTTAACAAATACTTTGGGTTTCAATGCAACACATGCCCTCTCTTTTAACTTGATACACCGTCAGCTACTGCTTTTACTTCTTGTCCTACTCAGACCACCTAGATCCCACACAGTTTCCTCATTTTACTGAGGTTTGTTTCACAGGCACTTCAGGAAATTAATTCTGTCAAGATAGAAGCCTAGAAAGAGTCTCTAGAAGAAATGTCCCTGCTTGGCTCTGACATTACTAGGTTCTCTTTCTCCCTCTGATGCTGAATTCTGCTACCAAACAGAAAGGGAGGTAGAGCTAACTTAGCTCAAACACCCACCTCTAACATTAACCCCTGCTGGCTGGTTCTGAGTACGTGGGGAAAGACGAGAAACCGCAGAGGTCTGAAGTTAGCGATGACCAAAGAAATCAAACAGTTTATTAATACTTCTATTAATCCCCTGTGGTATCAGAAACTCTCTAAAGCATTTGGATTTTTCATGTGTGTTATTTTAAGCTCTAAAGTCTCAAGACAGATTTTTCATTAAAAAAAAGTCAAATTACTACATCTGAGTGAAAACACAGTTTCATTTCCTCAGTAAATCTTCTACTAACCAGCCCGAGCAAAGCCACTTCAGCTTTCTCCAAACACCCTTCAGTGCCCTTTTCTATTTAAAATCAGCACTTGTCTCACACCAGAGCAGGGGCCAGCCCTTATCTGTGGTGGAGATTGCTGCTCCTAGAGAGGCCGGTCGGTGTTTCCAATTTCCTTATATAACAAGGCTCCGATGTCGGGAGGAAGTGGGTAGATACTGAGAAATCAGGGAGGATAAAAAGCACTAGACCTGTAACCTCTGAGGTCAGGAGTTTATGACTTCAGGGCCTAACAGTAAGGTGGAAGGATGTGCTCAGGTAGTTTTAAATTACCTTGTTTCACTGGTCTTTTCCAAGAGGAAGAGAGATAAGATCAAATGCAGACGATTAATATCGCATACATGAATGTACACAAGGCCAACACAAACACTACTGCTTTTCCAACTGTAAATGGTTTAACTCGATGTTCCAAAGCTGAGGAATATTCTCTACCCTGCAAGGCAGCTGGGATTTCATGGTGAGAAGAGCTGCAGTGCCAACCAGCTCTCCAGGATCTCACAGAATAGAATCACACAACTCTTCTAGCCTTCCTTACAGAACCGAATGATAGATTTGTACGGCCATAATTCGTCTTCCAAATACTGACAGCTGTGGGTGCAGTATGACAAGCTGTAAGTGGAAAACAGAGCTGCTGCCATGCATGGAGGGTTTCATCCATCAGAAAGGACAGAAATCCTCTTCCTATGTATGAAGAAATGAAGTCCCACTTTTCAACCTGATTGCTCAAGTGATGACTTCATGATCATCAAAGAAGTGGCACCACAGGTCAGGACAGCACGAACAGGTCAGGACAGTCAGTGTAAAACTAAAGATCGCAGAACACTGTCAGCAATTGTGAGAGGACTTCTCTGACATCAACACGGGATGGCAACAATGCTGAAGCAACAATGTTTAATGGCTGATGGTTGCCAAAGTTTCTGTTTGCCTTGTTGCCCCAGCTCTAAGTTGAGATGTGCTGTTCCCTGCTGAGGAAGCACTGCAGAGTTTCTAACGTACCCACTTCTGGTCATAGAAGGAGCTGCTGCCAGGTTTTTTTTCCTTCTTTCATACCTACAGAGGTCACCAACATAAAATAGGAGTGACCTTGGCAATCACTGCAGAAAAGCACCGGTCTTGTAAACCACCACACAAAAGTACCAACCACTGAAGTGTAGCTAAAAGGCTTGATTTTTGTCAAACTACAATGGAAAGCGAGACTTGCACCCTTTCAACTTTCACATCAAAAATACTAACAGAAAGAAGATGGGTTGTTGTACTGAATAGGACTGATGACTGTCCAGAGGATGATCTCTCTGCATTCGTGTGATGACTCCAAAATTGCTGCATCATGTGTCACTGCCATGGTTCCTTCTACTTAAACCCACACTGGTGATCTCGGAAAGACAAACCACTCGCATCTAAGGCTTTCTGCACCATGATGTGAACTTGTTAAGGTTTGGTTTCTCCTTTGCCCTGAAGGATAAACTGTGCAAAGAGCACAGTTAGAGGTAAAACTGTAGGAGCAAATCACATCTGCAAATGAGAACTGGGACGCAGGGCCAGCAAACTTCTTTGTCTCTCCTTCCTTCGGATCTGACTGTATAACAGTCAGGAGACATGAACGGAGCATAAATCTTCACATGATTCTTCAATCTGTCTACAAATGACCATGACATTACACATAAACTGTCCTCTCCAACATATCTGCTCCCCTTTTAAACGGCCAAGGGGGGTATCAGACACCGTGATAAACACCCAAAACCGAGCGTGAACACCAAGAAATGCAAGCCTTCCGTCTCGGAAACTCTTCACTGATTTGATTAAGTTAGGTGAAAAACAGAGCAGTCATGCTTGTAGCTTTTCTTCCTTTTTCCTTCCCTCCACTCTTTTCATTTCTAATGCGAATCGGAAGTCTATGTGGAGCAGCCTGGCTAGCCCCGGTCTAACCTCCCCATCTGGAAGGGAACTAACCAGCCTTGGGGCTACTTCCAACCCTTCCCAGCTGTTGGCTTTGGGATTTTTGTTTTTGCGGGCTTGAGAAAGCATATTTATATAAATGATTGCCATATCCTTTGCCAGCTGTTGACCCTGCTCTTGTCCCGGTTGGGGCATGTTTTTCATTTTTAGCGGCCACAGACTGGAACTGACCCTGACAGAGTTAGCACGCTATGCAAACAGCTTCACGCGTTCTTGCTGTGACAGATAAGACAATGGCTGCCCAGTGCGAGCCGCCGCACCGGTGTTTCCCTTTGGGCTAATGTCACACAGCCCCGAGCCGGGGAGAAAAAATAAATGATGAGATTCGCAGCGCTGGCGGGAGGTTTCCTGTCCCCAGCAGAAGCGCTCAGCGGTGACTCCAGAGCCCACTCTTATTAGCAAAAAAGTGAACGAAAACACACGGGGAAAAGCATTTGCACTCGGCCTCGTCTCACATTAGGTACCAGAAAGTTTCCTGACTGAACTGTCAAAACATTCCTCAACTATTTTCGTAGTCCTGGATTTCCCCCTGTGGAATGGCGAGCTGATGAGTCTTCGCTAAAGCCCTTGATAAAAAAAACTGTGGCTAAATGATCAGCGACATTACAATAAAAAACCAATTGCAGCCTTCAACAATAACAACTTTAAACTTTGAGACTGATGCACTGGACAAGGGAAAGAATGTTCTCTGTATCCCAACAGCTTTGGGAGCAGACCCAGCACACCGGTCACCTGCAGGCACGCCGAAGCATGCTGAACTCTGTGAAAGGGAAACACTTGTGGGGCAAGGGCAGCTACATGCGTTGGCTGGGATCTCATTAACTAACACTGCTGAAGTTAAATGGGACACAGACAATGAACTCCAGCCTGGACACGTTTCGTAAGCTTTATCGGCTTTTTTGATAGTAAGTCGAGGTGGCACATGTGTTCTGTTTAGTATGCAGGAGAGCCTTGTTTTATTCTCAATGCACACATTTAATTAAAAATAAATTTACTGTTAACGCTTAAAGTGGTGCCAAGATTATCCAAACAGAAGGTTTATGATACTTAATAATTGATAAGAGGAGGGAGATTCACAGATTGCAACTGCTTATTATTTAGTAGGTCTGTTTGCAAAGGTGAAGGTGCCGCTGCAGCTAGCCAAAAGGGAAGGACAAAAGCATTTCCTTTTATTGGGTCGTATTTATCAACGCTGGAATTTAGCAAATACTTTCTAGAAGCTTTTGGATTGAAACCCACTCTAGACCCTGACAGCTTCACCGACTGCTTCAGATAACGCTGAAGGTATTTAAAGTGTTTTCTGAAACATCAGTTTCAGTCTAATTTTGCACAAGGGGAGTTTTATTCACTTCTTGAAAATGTAGGTTTTGTTTAATATTCACACACAGAGGAGATCAGCTTCTCTCAGGCAGCGATTCTCAGCTTGGATTTCAAACCAGCTTTGGCACAACGTGCCAGAAATTTCTACAAGTGCTGAGAGAATTAACTGATGGGATCTTTGAAGCCTCTCTATCCCAGATTAACTAATGAAAAATCTGTGAAATCACAGTTCAATCTTCTTTTTTTAATAGCTGGATGTGTTTGCAGTGGTCGGGATGACAAGATGCTCCCAAGCCATCTGGCTTCCTCGCACAGGATTTGATTCAGAAAATTAATAGTAACACCACTGGTGTGCACATATTGCACCAATCCAGGAATCTAGTCCTGTTACACAACCCAACGCAGAGCTTTTGTAATTCCCCCCATAGGTTACACCGATGGCAAACACGGAGGCTGGCCTTTGGAAAAAAAAATCAATCATTTTCATAAAGCAAAGAGAGAGAGCAACGAGGGAGCGATTTCACCAGCTGCCCTGCGCCCGTCACCCCTCCACACCCTCCTCAAGTGCAGGTCACTGATGCACCGGATGGGGAGAAGCCTGACTTGGATCACTCCCTTCAGAAGGAGAAGGGAACAAATATTTTTCTACTTGCATGTATTATGCAAATGGGCTATCTATAAATAATGCGGCTTTGTGCCTTCAATAAGAGCCATCGAGCACGGATCAGCCTTAGAAAGAAATCCTTTCCAGACTGTGGTACTACCTGTGTTCCACGGGTGAGCAAAAGATCCCTCGGAGAGGCAGGCCATGAGTTTTATTTACAAGTCAAATCTGAACATCCCAACAACAGGAGCGGGGGAATTTCAAGGCTGCTTTGGATAAACTTTCCTGAGTGTAATTTGGAAAGTCCATGATTCTGTATGAAAAAGCAAAGCCTTTTGGCACAAGTGCTGCTCACTGGAAGGGACCCAGGGCTGAAAGGAACTTGTATAAATTATCTATGTTGGATAAATTGTGTATTAAAATGTTACTTTAAAAGATTATTTTAGTTTGGTTCAAGATGAACATCCTGCTATGTTTTACATAATTCAAAGCTTATTCCCATTAAAATTCATTAGATCTGTGTATTCAAATCCACCAGGTATCTCCACAAACACTAAGCTGATGTGTTGAGCTGCTACTGTAAATTTTCAGCTTCTTTAAAGGGTTCTAAACAGAGGGTTTGGATGCTGCAGCAGAGATCGCCTGGCAGAGGAGACAAAAAGAGCTCCCGGGGAAACACCGCCGTGTCAGACGCACGAACAGGATGGGAACAGAGGGAATTGCAAACAGGTACATTAACTTCCAGAGAGCGCCGTGGTGAGGGGATGTTCAGGACCGTACACGACTCAAAACACTGTGTCACTTGTAAATACAGGGAACGTTAATGGGAACGGTTTTGTCTCTTTGCAGAGCACTGATGGATTTCATTACTGTGCAGCAACGAGTTGACATAGATAGGTGCAGGCTTGTGCTCCTTTTTCCTTCACTATGAATTTTTAAACTCTTTTAAAGGTTCCAGAAAACACAAAATATATAATAAAAAATTACTCTGTCTCTAGAGCACTGGAAGCAAAAGCTGCTCTCAAAGTCAAGAAGGTGAGAGATTCTCAGGGACTGTTTGGCTCCCTTGAAGCCTCACAATGAGAGACCAACAACCTACCCCTTGCAAACACATCAGCCAAGGTGTCTGGAACAATGAGCAACTCTCCTGTGTTTTCTCTCTCAGAGCTCGTTTGGAAACACCTTCAGGGAACTGTTTTTTAGAGGGCTGCACTATCTCAAGATTGCTCATCACTTCGGGAAGCCCTGAAATCAGGGCTTGATAACCTTCCAGAAAAACCCGACAAAAGCAAGTGTGAGAGAAAAGCTTGTTTCTTTTATAAAAAGCCTCTACCTCACCCGTTCCGAGTTCAGGTTTCTACCACTGCCACCACCCATCTTTTTTATTTTATTTTGCTCCTGCCAAGGCCAACGCAAAACTCCCACTGCTCCGCAGCAGAAGGGAACTAAGCCCTAAATCAATAGTTTCACTTCACGCAAAGATCAAGAAGCCCATAAGGACTGATAGACGTGCAGACAGAACGTAAGAGACTTAATTATCCTCCCCATATAAACCCCAAACTCAAACCACAGAAAGTATCTTACAGCCACATTACTTGAGATGGAGAAGTTTTCCTCAGCTGGGTAGCACTGAGGCCCCAGCCCGTACAGGGCTGCACTATTTGCTGCTAAACTTAGGTTAATAGCCGATGACCCTTTCCATTCTTGACCCCGAGCACTGACCTCCTGACCTCCCCCCAGTGATGGTGTTTATAAGCATGTTGCCACTGGTGTAAATAAAAAAGGAACACAATGTGCTGAAATTGTTACTGGTGATGACAACTGACACCCATTTTACACTGCCAGTGGGCAACCCATCAATAAATAACTCCAAAGCTGCTGTTAACGTGCTTAGAGCTTCTTGCGACGCTCATGTCATTTTTGGCTGGTTTTCCTCGTTTCCTCTATGTGGATCTTCATGGGACAAACATGAAGCTTCCAGTGAGGAACCCAGCCCAAACTACAGAAGCTGAAGGAGAAGGTTTATTGTTGGCATCAGACCACACCTGGATTTTCTGCCCTCTGAGGTACCTTCAGCTACGGGAAAAGCACGAAAATACACTGCACCACAGATCAAGCAAATGGTGCCACTGTTAAACATGCAGAGTTCAAAAGCTCATGGTGAAAATACACCTTTGAAAAGTTTCTGCCTACAGGGTACTGTGAAAACTCTTGCTCCACACAGCCCACAAGAAGCCAACCACAGCAAACTTTCAACAAACCTTATAGAAATAAAACAAAAAGACAGACCCTAACTCTTCCATATCTATTTTTTCTTTTTAAAACAGTGTCTTGGGGTTTTTATTAAATAATTTGGGGTTTTGCTGTATATTTGGTTTTAATCCAGTCCAGAATTATAAAGTGCAAGTCAGAGTTTTCATAATACATAACAGCATTTCACAGAAATCCAAACACACTGTAATGCAGGTTTCGGTGCTTAAAGTCAGTCTCCTTTAGGAAGACGCTACAAATACATTTTGATGAATTTATGTGAATTATTTCCAATTAAAAATGACGCGGAATGTAAAAATTCACAGGACTCTTCCCTGTGAGAGCCCAGAGGGTGTGGTTTAGCTCTCAGAGGTGGACACAGAGCACCGAAGGGCCCTGAGCAGACCCCTCGTGTGGTCAATCCCTGTTTTTCCTCTGCCAACAGTGCAAAGGAAAACACAGAGAAAAAACAAAGGAGAAACCACCAACCCAAACTTTCAAGACAGCTCTAAACATTTATGAGTTGAACCAGTCTATTCTGCTCAACTAATCGTCTAAACCAACTTGTTAAGAGACACTGCTGCAGAGGTCAGTGACACTGACAGCACAAAACCCCTAAAACCCTCCACAGAGAACAGTGGATTCCTCAGGAAACACAGAAAAGACTAATCAAAACGTAAGGAGTCCTTTGCAAAGTCCCGTTTTACCAGCCCTGAGCTTCTCTCGACAGCAGAATCCTTCATTTTGCTGGAGACCAGCTAAAACCCTCATTTTACGGCTGCTGCTACGATTCAGTGAGACACAAAGCACATGGGCATGACTTAAAAATGAATCGGATCTAAAAATGATGATAGCAGTACGACAGTATCGCAGAGCAGCCTATAAAATACGATCACATCAAAGCCCTTCTGAAAAAGAACAATTAGATTTAGGTGTAATTGTAAAACCTAATTTACATTCTCCTATTTCCACTTGAAATTTCCACTTTTACAAAATATTCTCCGCTCCAAAGACCATGCAGGTGTGGAAGGTGCTGGGACACGTTTCACATGGATCGGTTTCACGCTGTCGAAAGGGTAACGGTGATTTGCAGAAGGACTTTTTCCTGTCTCGCACACATCTCTCATTTGCCCATCTTAATTCAATTAAAGGAAGTCAGGACGGTCTGACCGATGGATGAACCATATTTTAACTGAGGACATTTCTATGTAAACTGGGAGATACCGGCCGCTAATTCTCAGCCAGTTACTTCCGATCTGCAACTTTTATTTTGAAAGGTCACGGCATGGTCACCGAAAAGACCGAAGATATGAAACGCTGGCAAAGCTTTTGGGAATAAGGCTGATACCAAAAGATTTCAAACCCAAATGCAATTTATACACAAACATTCTGCTGCAGTTATTCCTAGCTGTCAGTGTAGCTGGAAGTCACAAGTTTAAAGCAGCTCCTCTGCCTGCTCAGTGCATTGTGCGTCTGTTCCTTGAAGGACAGCAAAGAAACAGTAATTTTTCTGTTTCCTGTAGGTTTTATATCGTATCGGTGGTGGCTGGTAACAGGGGATGTTAAAAATACCACTCCCGTGCATCTCTGCAGGTTGTTAATGAAATGTTTATCGAAACACTGAGCCCATCTCCCAAAATTTACATAAGGATTGAAGTGTGTGGTCTGCAAGAGCTCTGTGTGTGCCTGCAGGTATCCACAGGAACTTACAAACAAAAGGCCTGCAGTGGGCAGGAGTATAACCCCCACATCTGAGCTGCTGTCTCTACTGTGACCTGGAATACCCTGGAATGTGTTTCAGCGCGGCAAAGAGGTCAGCAGTGGAACAAAAAGCAAGAAGCGTCAGTGCTGATGCTCAGTTCAAACATCCTTTATTGTTTTCCAAGGATCTGAAGGAGGTGGTGTCAGCTACCTTGTGCACAGCAAGAAAGTTGTGAAGATACTGAAGGTGTTTGTTCCTACATGAAGTAAAGGAGTTCTCCATCCTCATCCTCTCCCCAGACATGGGCACTTTGCTGCTCCTGCACTGCAAGGTGAGATGAGAAAAATTCCTTCAAGTTCAAGAATAATAAAGCAGATTGGATTAGTCTCATCCAAACGAGCAGGAACAGCGCAACAGAAGGTTGAGGGGTGGGGAGCGCGGAGTAAAAGCGACACTGTCTGTTAAGCGTTATTAGACAAAGATGACGCCGTGATGAGACACGTATTAAAGACTTCAGGATTGCACCCTCAGCACCTCCTGGGCACCCCTCTGAACCCAAATGCTCAGCGAGAGAGGTGCTACACTTGACAATGAAGGAGAGAACGTTACAATAAGGATGGTTTTTAAAGGAAATACTCGCTGACAGCAAGACAAAATGAGGAGAAACACTTGTCTGCTGTATCCAAACAGCAGCAAAGGCTGAATTTTTATCAAATAAACAGGGTAAACACACTGGCTAGAGCCCACAGGCAAGACACTCTGTCACCAGAGAGGTGATGATGATGAGGTGTGTCCTTGACCAACTGGTTGTAAAGTGTCTCCCAACTCAAACACTACTAGAGAGAACCCAAAGGGCTTAGGTCTGAATTTGCACTGAAGAACAAAGCCTGGTGGGACATGTCCCCACCAGTGCCACAGCCACACACGTGGCCACTGCCTGAAGAGCCCCAACAGCTAAGATCCTGCTACTGGACCTGCCTGACAAGAGAACCCAAACCCAAACAGCTTCCCTTCAAAAAGGCAAGTTAACGTTTACATAACTTGGTTTTGTTTTGTAACCAGGACGTTGTCAGAAGACCTTCAGCTGAACTGGTGCTCACTGGTGAGTCAGAAGCCCTTTCTCTATCCAGCCACCAGAGAAATGCAGAAGATACCAAGTGGAAGATGCACACTGCCACTCTGTTTCTGCTTTTTAGATAACAAGAGCAGTGAGACACACAGCCTTACCCTGGAATGGATTTCAGCCAACTTTTTTGGTGGGTTTTTTCTTAATTTTAGAGTAACATTCTTGGTTACTCATCCCTTTAACAAATACTTGGGTGAAAAGTGAACAACAGGACACTTTAATTGAGATGGTGTTCATACTTGTCCATAAAATTAGCTGCTGAAAGTATAAAACCCCCAACAGATTTTAGATGTCATGTTCTAGAAACGAGCTACAACTTGGGGTGCTTCTGACAACCTTCCACTTCCACCTCACAGCACAGACCACCATTCTTTATCACAGCTGTGCTGGGTCCAGCTCCAATATCCTCTTCTCTGCCATCCTGTTCCCTGGCCAGTGGTTGCTCTCAATGCAATGATGGTTGGTCAAAGACAGATGTACCCCATCTAGAACATCTCGCTGCAGAGAGGGTCTTCTCCTGCCAAAGAGCAGGATAACCAATCTCCTGAGGTTTTGGCTCACTGCCCCAACTGAAACAGAACGTGTTAATGGTACCAAGTGCCAGTGCTGTTCTCCAGAAGCAGGCACCGATACAGCAGGGACAGAAATGAATCAGTTCTGTGAACGTTCACATCAAAACATGTCAGTAGCTGGCCAGAAGAAGAATCCCCCCACAGTGGGACCTCACACAACAAAACTGGCGGAACTCTGGCCACTCTAGCCAAGCTGCAGCAGAGGTCTTGACCAAAGCCACTGTCCCACACCATCCACACCACGGCAACTGAAAAGTCACAAGGGCTCCTCCCCACTACCTGTGGAGTGAGAATTACTCCTTACAAGTAACGTAGGCAGAAGGCGGCCTCTCACTTTGGCTGCTGCTATAAATAAAGCACATCCAGCCTGTACGACGCTAAGAGTTATTCCCATTTGTGAGTTTTTCCTGGAGTGAGAGCAAACTCCACTAAATATTCCTGTCTGCCTCCGTGTGCGCGAAGAGCCCGGAGCACATAAATCTGTGGCAATAACGGCTCTTAGAAGGACCAAGACAGACACGCCGATGCCTATGTCCTGTGTGTCTATGATGTAAAGAAAACTCTGCTCCTCTGGAGCAAGTGCTCCAGGTCATTTAGAAGAAGCCCCTGTTGTATCTATAACAGCTTGTCCAAACCCCATCACCTGTCCCGTAGCGGAGGGGACTGGCACTGCTGTGCTCCTCCAGCGCTGCCCAGCCATGTTGCTGTGTTAATGACCTCACAGCAGTAGACAGATTCAGTCCTTCTGCTTTTCTTTCTCACTGAATGATTTCCCTAAAGCTAAACCTGGGCAAAATGCCACTAATGCTGCCGTAAAACTCCCGCTGTGTTAGGAGGGAGGCAGGCGACTGAGGGTTAGGAGGTAATCAAGCTTACAGATTAAGGCTCACTAAAGCTACAAGATCAGCACAGCTCGGGGTGTTTATTAACTCTTTGGAAACCAAGATGTAGGATTTCATATCACGCTCACATAGAAAGGACAGTTTCTAATGAGACCCGACGGCTGAACTGCTTTGTGACACTAGCTGTAATTTGGGCAGAGCCAGGGGTGCAGCAGAAACGCTCTTCCAACCACTTGGATCAGTTTCACTATGAAACGTGCTGCAAGCTACAACACTGCACGAGCAAAAACCTCCTGAGGTTTACAGAGACGAGAAATTTGCTAATTCTTCTTCCACTGAGAAACACTGCGATATAAATTAGAGGAGGAAACCTGAGAGGTAGGGAGTTAAAGATGCTTCGACCCTCTCGGCGCGTTCCAGCTATGACCTGGGAATTCCTCTTCTGTTTTTTTTTTCCCTTCTATTTTCGTAAGCAGTGCAGAACGGGTTAATGTGTGAATATCAAATGAGGTTGTGGTAATCTGGGTGTGTTTTTGTTTTGTTTTTAACACAAAGCAAAATATACTCTACAGATGCTTGATTAAAATGCAACAGCTGTTTATGGCGGTGCATTTTCCGCTAATTTACTGGGGCAGATTTTTCAAGGAGCCTCCTTTTATTGCGTCTTCATTTGCATAAACATCCACACGCCGGAGCTGTCTGCCCGCTCGGCCCCAACTGCGCTAATATTTCAGGTTTACATTCAAATTCAGCTAAGCCACCCGCTCGCGCATAGGGGAAAGGGTTGGGTGAGGTGTTACACTTCCACAGCAGGCTCCGACCTGAACTTTCCACGTATTTAACGTCTCGATCAAAAATACTTCATCTTGAGGCATCGGACACAACTAGCACTTAATCTGCTCTTCACATCTGTCCAGGCAGGCCTGGTGTCTGGGCGTTTTTGTTAAATATTATTATTTCCCTTTCATCTATTTCATCTACTCCATTCGTTAAGCTGGACGACTAATCCAAATTACTAACAAATACAAAAGGGTTTATGTAAATTATTGTGATGAACAAAAACAAATCACAATTACAACGTTGTTAAGTGAATTAGACAACAATGGCTACAGCTTCCCTATCATACGCTGAGGCGGATGAATCTGAACTTTATTGACAGTAGCAGCAGAAAGCCTTAATCGCTAAGCACCAGTACAGCCTGGTTTCCGTCGGGTAATGACCCATCTATAGATTCATAACAAGGGTTTCATTCATCATAATTCATTTTTTTTTTTTAAAAAACCAAACCAACTCTTGCAAAACTAACGGAGGGGATGTGTGAAAAGTGATCGGATGGGTAAAACCGTCCGGGGGCTGGAAAGGCTTTAATTGATTTTATTGCGCTGTGTCTAAGCCTCCTTGGCCAGTCCATCAGATCTGTATCTAACTGCATTTCAATTGATTTTCACTGATAGGCTTCTTTCTTATGTCTAGGGCTTAAGTACTAAACTAATAAAAGGATAAAAGACTTTGTAATACAGATTTTGAAAATAACGTGCGCACACGATTTCAATGGAAGAAAATTGTCTGATGTGTGTTTGTCCTAGCAAAGTGACTACAGCCACATGTAATGTGAAAAAAATTGCGACTAATACGAAGGAGATTACCAAGGGGAAGGGGGAAAAGGAAAATAAGGAGGCAAAACCAAAGTCCCTTGGCTAAAATCAGCTTGATTGTAAGCAGACCTGACTACAGTGCAGTTCTACCTGCTCACTTCAGGGGTGATTTTGACTGAGAACTCAAAACTTGATTGAAAGAGATTATAATTCATTTCAGATGTGGCTTAGTTGCTCAGAATTTTAAATGATGAATCAAGCGTACCCTGACTAAAGTAACAGATGCACCCTGGTACAATTAGCTAAAGCAAAATAAGCTGGTTTTAACTGGTTTTGTATGATCATAGCCTTGGACCTTTAAAATACATTAATCTTCAAAGCATCTAACCTGTGGCTGTAACATGAGGATGGACACAAACTGCTCCCCGACTTTTATGCATTTATAGTCCAGTTCAGGTACAGCTTGTTCAAGCTTTAGAAGCCCAGGGCGGTTGTGGAGTCTCCTTCTCTGAAGACATTTAAAACCCACCTGGATATGTTCCTGCGGGACTCGGTCTAGGTGATCCTGCTGTGGCAGGGGGATTGGACTAGATGATCTTTCGAGGTCCCTTCCAATCCCTAATGTTCTGTGAACATTGTGAAATTGGGTTTTATGGCTATAATGAAGCTGAAAAGGTGCTTCCTGCAGATAAGAAGTGATACTGCAGCTGGAGCAACCCATTAGAACAGCAACAGGTTCACCTAAAGGGAACATGCATTAACTGCAGCTACCCAAATACAGGGGAAAGGTCCAACACCGGAGAGGTGAAACCACCTCCCAAAAGGCCCTTTTCCAGTTTTTTACTCTGCAAAACCCACTAACACCACTGCAAGCTGCACTCTGCTACTCATATAGGCTGGAACATCTGTATAACAAATGACAAGGTATAATAGTTGTTGTGGGTTTGTGTTCCTTTCTGAGGCTTGGTGTTGATAATCTCCAAAGCACACCCCATGATTCTTTAAATTAAACATAAGAATCTTGTCTCACAGAACAGCTAGGTTATCCATGTGCAAGAGCCCAAGCCAAGTAATTACACATCCGCTCAAAGGATTAGACACATAAGATTTCTTTAAATTTTTAATAAAACTGCACAGCTGTTGTAGGGGAAAAAACTCTTTTGTTCTAGATTTTTTAAAACCATTAAGCTCAAAGTGATTCACAGTTCTGCTTCAAGAAAAGTACTTGAAAACTATCTCTGTTAGGGACTTCGGGGGTTTTTTAGTAGATTTAACATCACTTTAACCTCATGGCAACAGATGGGAGTTGGGAACAACCTAAAAGAGAAGTATTTGGTCCCGTTTTAAAGAAGGTTTTTCTGCTTTCATCACAACACCTGCAAATTCTCCCCCTATACTGGGCACTAGTGAGGCCTCACCTCGAGTACTGGGGGCAGTTCTGGGCCCCTCACTTCAAGAAAGACACTGAGGGGCTGGAGGAGGTCCAGAGGAGCAATGAAGCTGGGGAAGGGACTGGAGGGAAAGGCTGATGAGGACAGCCTGAGTAAGCTGGAGTTGTTTAGCCTGAAGGAGAGGAGACTCAGGGGGGACTTTACTACTTTCTACAACTAGCTGAAGGGAAGTTGTAGACAGATGGGGATTGGACTCTTCTCCCAGGCAACTAGTGCCAGGATGAGAGGGCAGGGCAACAAAAACTGGTTAAATTTCATGTTACTGGTGCACTCAGAACCCTGTTATGCTCGGTTACACGAAATTAGCCTGTAGGACAGGTGGAAAGCTGCTGCCTGAAGGGCATTGGATGAAGGGACATGACAGTCACTGCCTCCCTGACAGCCTCTGCTGCCCTGCAAATGGGTCTGATCACCTGGGGACAGGAGCATCTACTGAGAAATAATTGTGACTTGGAAAATGGGCAACGAATTCCCACATGTTGCAGCAACAAGCAAGTGGATTCTGCCCCAGAATCCAATTGCTGGGAAGTTCAGCAGAACAACGGACAACCAAAATCACACCATGACTGAGAACAGACTGCATTAGCTGGAGAGTGGCCCAGCGAGATGGAAGCAGCAGATGTGAGTTCTTCACAAGAGAAACTAATGATTGGGATGAAATCAGGGCAGAGCCAGGGAAGATGAAACCATCTGAACAAAGTCTAGTTGACTCAGGATGAACTGGAGAGGCCCAAGAGACCATGCTGCCTGACCACAACCAAGAACAAGGTCTCCACGTGGCCTCCAAGCATTATGTTTTCAGCCTTTCAGAAGAGAGAAAGAACAAACCTATCCAACAATGACAGTAGGGAGAACAGACTGCTCAGGACAGAGCAGTTCCTGAGCACTATAACCAAGAGAGGCAAAAGATGTGTTACCACAAAGTGCAAGGTCAGGAATGTAGACGTCCAAGCACCGGTCAGAATAGCTGGGGTAGAAGCCCAAGGTCTCTTGGCTGCAGAGTAGTGGGGATGGGCATGGCCATGCTCCAGCACACAGTGCAGCAAACAGAATTGGTGTGGTGTTCAGCACAGTGGTGAGATGTCATCTCAAACACGTGTAGTGATCCAGGTTCACGCTGAGAACTTGAAAAAGATACAATACAGTCTGATGAGAGGAACAGAAACCCTGGCTAAGAGCAGCAGTGAGAACAGCGAGGCTTCCTCCTGTTGCAGCCATGTGCCAGGACGAGTGCATGGCCACTCTCCACAAACACCCCAGGGACAGGGACATCAGCTGTTTAAGGACAGCATCAGCACCGGATCCTGGTGTGCCCTAAAAGATTCCTGATTGTAAAGGAGGAAGAAGCAGAGAGGCAGGACATGCTGGCCACGGGACCGGGGTGCTGCTGGCTGTGCTGGGCTCACACCCGGGTCCCTCCTTCCAACCCGTTTTTTGACTTTAAGTATTTTAGAGGATTTTGGCTTTGGTGTAAATTAACTCCCATAAAACTGTTGCAATAATATGCAATATTCCTGAACAGCCAATGTGCAGGATTTACAAGATAAACTATGGTATGTGGGTATATTTACAGCAAATCTAAATCTCTAAAGATTTTAATGAACTGCAGCTGACCTTGATCACTGATTCAAAGCCCAGAGCAGCTTCTACTCTCTCACACGTTACTAACCTTTGCTACAACATTTATCAATTTACCTTCTTGATCTCTCAAGCAGGTCATGTTTTCTAATCAGCCACTAGCTCAGAGAACTCCATCCCAATTAAATTACCCAAAGAAGACATGCTGGAATGTAGGTTTCCTTTAAAAGAATCAGCACAAAATGCACTTAAACACCACATTTGCTGTGTCTGAACTGATGTTTAAAAAATGTTTGCATACTAAACGCAAGCTCTCCTCAGAATTAGAAGTTACTGACATCCCTGAGACACGCCGTTTCCTTGGCTGTTTTCTATTTTTGCTTCCCCGAGCGTTCTGTGCATAAATGCTGACCTGAGCTTTAAATCAGCTATGCTGAGCCATGAGCTCTTCAGACATTGGCTTGTCTGAAACCTTAGGGTACAAAAAGCTACGCAGATGTTTGTTATTAAAGGACAAGAGCAGCTTCACAGACTCAAAACTACTTGTGCTTAGACACTTATTAAAACATCCATAAGACAGCAGCATGATTTTTTCCCCTTTTGGCACAATACATAGAATGAAGCTGGTGAAAAAAAAGTTGCTAAATATAGTGCTGGAGGGGCAGAACTTGTTGCAGCCCCTTGGGGATGGAAGAGCCCTCAAGGGGCGCTGATGGAGCAGACTGTGGGCTGAGGATTTGCCTTGAGGGGCTCAGAGCACACAGCAGTGACACAACCCCCAACATCTGAGCCAGGCTCTGGGCCACTTGTTGCTTTGGTCTACAGAGCAGGTTGTGCCAGATCTGCTTTCTGCTGCCGCCTCCTCCTCCTCAGCGGGCCGGGAGCAGCGTGCTGACAGAGCCAGCATGATGTGCAGTAGCTCGTCCGCACACGCCCGGTAGCTCTGATACTTCCTGGATTTGATGCACATGTTGGGAAAGGACTGTGCCCAGCATGTGCAGAAACACAGTCGCACGGGAGGGGAGAAAGCGGTAACTCACAGCTCTGAGCCTCACAGCAGCCTGGCTGCGCTGCTAGACACACACACACGCAGAGCAGTTATTTCCAGTGGAGCGCTGCTGCGCACACAGGTAAAGAAAAGGGATCCCCTGACATTCATTTCTTTTGCTTCTGTTTTTTGCCACATTCAGAATTCAGTCAGTCACAGCAGACCCCAACAAACCCCCAATATCCAGTAGTACTTGCTTACACATTCACAATCGAGTGATATTTGCTAAGACAGAGCTGAGGGACATCTAGAGCATCAAAACAACGGGGCTTCCTCTGATTTTGCAAAGCAACTTGTTTGTACTTCCAGTGCTGGCTTACAAATGTCAGCGCACGCGTGTTTGTACCAGACTCAGCCTTTCCCAATCCCCTCCCCTTTATGGAACATTCACAATGTGTCCTGACTGGGTCACTCCAAGGAATGTGAGGCCACGTTTGCATTTTATGTAACGTGAAGAGTTTGGATTATTTCGTTTCCATGGAGGGGGAGTAGATGCCAAATCTGCAGGTGCAGCCTAGTATGCAGCCTTGCTTTTCTGCTCTTGTCTCCGCTATAAATTAGCTCTAATATCCCCTGGAATCCACCAGCACCATCTTTCCTGACTGCTAGTATTTTTATAAAGAATTTTTAGGATAAAACCGCTGTTTCAAATGCAATGGTTTAACCACAACATTATCTAAACCGCAGAGAAATTTCACACACAAAATGGACCATCACGGCTTCCTCCTGAGACCCACTGAGCTACTCCAGTGCCACCAGTATTCATTAGAGGAGAGGTCTCAATCCCGGCACAAACAGGTGCCAGTGAACCCACAGGATTACAAGGATAAGGGATCTTGGTGAGATGTGGGGATCCAAGATGTGAAAACACGTGAGAACTCCCAAATCAAAGAAATCTAGCCAGGTGAGAAGTACCAGCAAGAAGAGGCTACGGACTCAGAGTACAAGTAACAAACTGCTCAAACACTGTATGGAATTTTCTAGTTCCATTCGTTTTCTAAATGGTCCTGCTTCAGCTGTGATGAGGTCAGTTTATGTTCAAATAAATGTTCAGAATACTTCTGATATTTATAAAAGGGAGTTTTGAACCCAAATATTTAGGAATTAAACCTGTTAACATCCTACTGCACATCCCTGTATCACACCAGTAGACCCGCCTGAGTAATTTCATTTTGTTGGTGTGTGTTTGCTGCGATAGTTGTAGCAAAGATGATCTCCCTACAGTACGGCGAGAGCTCTGCCAAGGGTAACAGTCCAGGACTCTTCGCTCAAAGGGTACTTCAGGATCCATAAGCCTCACAGCTATTGGATTTTGATGACTGCTGTCACTGGGAAATAAAAACATGTTGCAAAACCAGATCCACGATAGGTACAAGAAAACACTGCTCGGGCCAAGTTGGATTTATTTGTTGACAGAGAAGATCCACTGAGCTTAATGTAAAGTTCAATAGGAATACATGTGATACGGATATCTAGAATCACAACAGCAATAAAACAAGCTCTGCCTTTATCTGGCTGTTAAATGCAATTCAAACATTTATTGGTAAAAAGGAATCAAATTTGGTTATGGCATAAAAGATGTTTCTTGCCTTACAAGAGCAACCTAACCGAGTCCCATTCATCACGACAAATCGGGGCCTTTCATCTCTGCCCGGTGACTGTGTGCACAAGCGGCGGCACACGGAACGGGTCTGCGCTCCCCACCTTACAACAAATGCAGCAAAGAGCCAGCAGCGGCGACGAATATCATTGCCCACAGCCAACGTCAGCCCTCCAGATGGCTTCCTTTGCCCTTGTTTTGGGTTATTATTTTTTAAACAAAGGTATCAGCTGACGTCTGAGTCCTGGGTGGATACTCTCAGGTTTGCTGCTAGTCAGGGACCTTTTACACTGATGCTCAGAGCTGAAACACAGAGTCTCAGGCAGCCACTCCACAACTCCTTTCTACCTAGTGATTGCTCTTATTTTCATAATAAATCACAGCGAATGTTTATGATAAAAAGTATCAGGTTTATCAGTTCCTGCACAAGGTTCCTGTAGTTGCATACTAAAGGATTTCACTTATTATTAGAAGTATCTCGCCTAATTACAAATTCAGAAGGGCAAGAGGATTTTCTTGGTGAGAGGTGCCTTTAGCTTGTTCCTTACGCCGGCTACTGAAAACAGACTGCCCTGAAAATGAAATAACTTTCCCGTTTTAATGTGGTTCTAAGCTTCCTGCTCAGCTGTGACCTAATTGGGACTTTTGATCTTTGCATTTTCCAACCATGTTATTCTTCAGAGTCTGTAAAACATTTTAACTACAGATCTCCTCGCAATCATTACTGAAAGCTACAGGGAATAAAATAATAAAGAAAAGGAGGGGGGGAGAAAATCCCTCCGTTTGTCAAAGTCAGTGGAAATACAAGGTATTAATTATGCTAAATGAAGAAATATGGGCATTTGGTTACTTTTGTGGGTCAGAAATATTTTAATCTGGCGCTGCCAGCCAGCTGCCTCTCCCTGACCTGCTGCATCTCTATCAGCTGCCAGATCACATCAAAGCAGCAGTAAGTGAGGAAAGCAGCGACCAGCGTAGGGGCCCCGCTGTGGTACCAAGGTCACAGATCTGACTGAAACCACCACATTGTTATCAATTACAATCACTGATAAGGACATGACCTTTCTGAAGGCACATAAATGGGGAGGGGGGGGATATTCATGTGAACACTTCCCCCCTGCCCCAAACCCATGCTCTGCTCACTTCATGTGCTGATAGGGAGAATAAAAACTGCCCAGCAAATTTTATTCTCGAATAGACAGAGAGTGAAAAACATGACCCAGGGTCCACTGCTGATAAGATCCACTGAGATCACCCGAACGCAGCTCCCCTGATTGGGTTAAGTGAGGCAAATACACGACAGGGCACAATTAAGACAGAGGGGAAATTGTGTTTCTACCCTGCAGACGGCTCTTGTGAAGTTTCATCAAAGCAAACCCCAAAATGTCTTTATTATAGTGAGACCTACAGCAGGAGCACATGTAAGGAACCGAAAATAAGCGGTGCTACACAGTAGTAAGTCACCTAGTAAAATAAAAAGTATATTTTCCATAAAGATTAGCTCTGTGTTTTATTTCTGAAATTTCTTTGATCAAGTAATTTTGAACTATATAAAAACCTCAGCCAGACCTCCCCAACTCAGCATTCCTCAAGAGATTGTTTTGCGGCACACAAAACGCCCCGATTCCATCTAACTGTACCTCAGGTGACATTCCTCTGGTTAATTTTAAATACGGAGCAGCTTTTGCTCAAGTCTGTTGCAGATCTGTTAGTGCAGAGGAAAACGAAAGCTCTGCATACAGACGACCCTGGTTCCCAGCTACAGCAAACAATATTTTTTTACAATCAGTTAACCACAGTGTTTCTGTATCTTAAGTTCTCTCGGAAGAGCTGAAAAAACCACACAGAAAGGCAGGAATATCTATTACTTAAATCATTTGAAAAATTACGAAGAAAGGTGGGAATATTACTTAAATCCTTGGAAAAAACTGTGCAGAAAAGCAAGAACATAATCTAAATCCTTAATGAGTTGAAGTGTTGGTTCTAAATTGCTCCCAGAGCATTTCAGAACAAGAACTTAAACTGTTAAAGCTGCGAATGACATCTTGGCTTTTGCCAGCCGAGAGCTAAACACTAACTAGTTTGCTCTGTGAGCTCAAAATATTTGCTAGCTCTGATTCAGATTTAAACAGCCTCAAATATGCTCATTCTCTAGCACAAAACTCCTTACACATACAAAAGAGGTAATGAGGTGAAACTGGAAGGTATAGGGCTGTATCTTTCCAATCTACCTACAAGTTTGCCTTTTACTAGGGCTTTCCCCCCTAAGGGGACCAAAAGAGCTGTATAAGGCGATATGGAAGTAAAGAGCTACAATTACTGCACGTTCCTCTTGGATTTAGTATGAAGTGCAGAAAATAGAGTCAAGAAGGCTGTTTAAAAGCCCATGGAACAGTTAAAGGAGGACGAACAGTAGGACGTAGTCTCTAATCCTTTAACGAACTTCCCTGTCTGTGCTAAAAGGCAGAGAGGAGGAAAAAGAAAAAGCATTTTAGGTTTTATAAATAGTCGTGAACACAAGCTAAAGCATTTTGCCACTTCTGGGAAATCGATAGGCAAAAAAACAAGCGGCTCATTTGCAAATAATTTATGTGGCTTTTTTTGCTAATGCAGGACAATGTCTCTGTGAAAAGGAGGGTAATAACTTTATTACGCTCATAAATGCAACGCGAAGCAACTAGAGACTGATGCTGCCTGTACAGATGCTAAAAAGGCACGACTTGGATTAGGTACCAACATGAGAGAGACTGTGGAGCTGCACCGCTTGTTTCAGTGAGGTGAAATTACACACAGGCAACCCAGAAAGCCACAGTTATTTCAGTACAAAACCTTAGATAAGCTGCTGTTTGTTGATCCCCAAACTGCAGAGCACAACACAGAGCTGGTGTGTCTGTGGAGGTGCAACACCTCCAGGAGCCGGGCTGCAAGGCAGCAGGGCTGCAAGGCAGCAGGTCTGCCAGCCCTAGGCTCCAGATTTTGCTGTGAAAGCAGAGCAGAATGAGGCCAATTAGCGTTCAGCCTGCTCATCAGGCTCCTGAAGCTGCACGAATGAATGCCATGGCACAGTTTTGCTCCAGTGTGGAGTGGGGCGGGGGGGAAGGGTTAACCCCCACTGTTCAATCATCACTAGACATACAAAGCTCCTTAGTCAGGTCTGAAGATCAGTATGTAGGGCAGGGAAAAGAAAGACCATCCTCCTATCCAGCTGTGTGGGACACGAGCTGGATAATTAACGTGCAACTCCCCTAGCACGGCATTCCCTCCTCCTCCACTGCAAAACCCTCCTCTGAAAAACAGGAGAGGAGCTGCCGTGGCTCTGCTGGGAGATGTTCTGAGCTCACCTTCCTCTCACAAGGTTGGTGAACAGGGCAGATGGAACCCGGGCTCATGAGGGCTGGGTGGTGCTTGTAGCTTATGGGGGAAAAAAGGTCCCATTTCTTCTATGTCCCACACTTCAGGAGAAACTTTGCTCCGAAGGCCAGACAGGCAGCAGCTACCAGGTATTCTACTGCTGCAGTTATCCTCCAGAAACCCAGCTAACGAGCCCATAATACCACCCAATATGCTGTAGACCCTACTGGTCGTGGTGTGGTTGGCTGGGTTATTGTTTTTTTTTCAACTTAGCTAATATTTTATAAAAGGGGGGGAGGGGAGTATAACTCATGTAAAGCTGCTATTTGACATCGGTTGTTAATGCATTGTGTTACTGCTTTGCTTGCAAATGTCTAATAAATTACACGAGCTGCATGAAACCCTTACAGGAAACATCAGTCCAAGCGCTGTGCAGAAGTTAGTCCTCTCCTGAGCACCAGGGAAAAAAAATTGCACAAAATATAATGAAAGTAAAGACTGCTTGGAAGTCTTTCAGAAAGCCATCAGGCTTCGTTAAGGATTGGATGGTCTTATTTCCAAAGGACAAATCGCTAAACTTTGAAAGGACTAAATAGGGGGAAAAAGATCTTTCCGTCTGTGCCAGAGGAACGCGGGGAGAAACACAGAAAACAGCCATCATTAAATAAAACTTCCTGTGATTGAATCTGACTGCCACTTTACAATATTAATGCTAATGGGTTATCATCCTCTTGTTTGCATGTTTGACTTCGGTTCCCATAAAAGTTGCTTGTACACAGGATCAGAAGAAAATGGCATTTTCAAAGCTAAAGAAACCCTCAACCAAACCCACAAAAACAGACATGCAACAAAGAAAAGGCGAGGGTAGGAGCTACAAAATCAGCAACACGCACGCCGTAATCAGTTTGCAATGTGGGATCAGGAAGCGAGGCGGTAGGAGAAAAAGCTGCATTCTAAAATGAAAAAAACCCCACTACTTTTAGGAAACAGCAAAATTAAAACAGGAGTAGATATGTAAAATAGATGAATGAAGACAACGTCTTCCTGCACCGAGGGAGTTGTTTAAGGAGAAACAGTGTCCGTTTGTGGCCAGCGATAATACTTTCCATTCAATAGAGTTTGCAGCTTGCTGATTCATATGATTGCAGGCTGGCGCCCTGCTGGCGAGCCCCCTCCGCTGAAATTAAATCCACTCTCTTCAGTTATAAATTATAATGCTCTATAAACAACACTCCCACTGGGAACGGAGAGAGAGAGAGAGCTCTCTGCATAGTCCACTCACTGTTTAATGCTCTGCTCTTCTGCCACAAACAAGGGCTGTATGTCTGCCACAGACAGCACTCTTGCTGTAATTTATATACTGTTTGATGTCGAGAGCAGAGAGAGGAAAGGAGAATTGTAATGCGAGTCAAAGAGGAAAAGAAGTTGGAAGAGGGTGAGTGTGTAAGAAAGAGGAAGGAGGGAGAACATTTTACACACAGATTTATCGATGCATCACTGTGTTGTATCTCTGCTGCCCCTTAGGAGTTATGTCATATCCCCCCCGACCCGAAACCTGGAACACCACTTAAATCAGAGGGATGTACTGCAGCAAGTGATGCCAATATTGCCCCCTCATCAACCAGGAGCCATCGATATGGCTGAGACCTGAAGCCCACTATCACACACAATATGAAAAGGTGGTAAGGATTTAACTCAAGTTTTTCCCGGCGTAGCGTGCCCCCTGCACCCCAATCCTGCAGCCCACAAGGTCATGATGATGCTAGAACCAGGAGCTGAGCAAGACGCCTCCTCATCAGCGCTGCTTCATGCTAATTCCCAGCTTCCTGATCTGTGCTGGGCTAGGGGAGACCGTTCTGGCTCTTCTTTACACTTGTTATTAGTTTTCTTTAAAGAATAAACAACAGACACCAAACTGCCCCAGAATCACACACACACAAATCAGATGGTTTTTTCCTTTAAACAAAATGCCAGTGAAAATATTTCTGCTGTGGGAAAGCTGCCGATTCCAAGTGAAAAGGATATTATTATCTCCAAGAACAGCCCAGGCTACACAGTGAACAGGGCACTGGGAAATACCCCATGGGCCACTGAAAGCTTTGTCAGAAGCACAGCCTGGTTGGAATTTCCAAACAGAACCCCCTAATTATTGTCGTGGAAATTTCTATCTGAACTGTGAGAGAATGACAGAGTGTTCAAGCAAACAGCCACCAGCACTGAGATGTCCATGGCTCAACATGCTGTTCAATCACTGAAAGTCAGGGGGGAAAAAAAGGCTTTTTACTGCCCAAACTGGCACCAGCTCAGCCATTTATGGGTCCAAATAGGATTGTGAAGAGCCGTTTCAAGGTGGATTTTGACCCAATGCTTTTTTGTTGTTGTTAATAATAATTTTCTACACTTGTTCCAAAAAAACCACCACTGCACCTTTTCCTTCTTCCTGTATTTTTGGAACTGAGTAGCTTTTAGATTTGAGAGAGGGAGAGAGAGTAAAAGTCTCCTTTACTGTGAGGTTGAACCCTTGTATGTCAAATCTGGCCCGGAGCAAATTTTCACAGCTGAATTATGAACCCTGTAAACAAGGGTTTATGATGGAAACGCTGACACAACCTTAATTACAAACAGCATGAAGAAGGGGAGGCTCTGTAACACACACTCCTGCTCCCTGCAAGTCCTACAGCAGCTAGCACAACTCAAACCCTGCTCTTCCCCCACCTTTAGAGCTCAAGCAGCCTTGCTGGAACACAGAGCTCAAACCTGGTTGCTCTTTTCCTCCACAAAAGAGAAAAAACCCCAACCAAACAAACCAAACCCTGGATTTTGTAATAAAAGTATAATGTATAGCTTAAAAATAAATTTAATAAAGGAAACATTAAAAGATAAATGGAGCAGGATGCTCTATGGCTGAGGTAATTTGAGTGGAAAGGGAAGGAGGGAGTTTACATTAATAAATGATTAAAGGCCTTAACGAGGGCCTATCAGGTTGGAGAGCGGAGCACAGTGCTCCACCTTTCCTCCCTCAGCCCAGCTTTTTTACATTTGTTCTCAATGCTGATCAATATGGTTTTCATTTAGTGATTTCCATAATGCCATATGTGATCTGCTGGCCTGACATAATGAAGGCAGAAAGAGCCGAAGTCATTTCAACGTTCTCGCTTGCATGTCTGTCGCCAATTTAGAGAATAAATATCTATTGAGAGTTTGAGTTTCCTCCTGTCTGGGAGGAACACAGCAAGATTTGCATATGCAGATTGCAAAGACTTTCCTAGCTCACTCCCTCTTTTTCTCTTTTATAAAGGGGGATGACATGGAAGAGTATCTTCCTCCATGTGTTTTGGTCCCTATGGGTCCTTACAATGGAGAAGAAATATTCTTGATGTTTAAAATCCACTGAAAGTTGGCTTCTCCTCTTTGCTCCAGCTGGGGCTTCTATGGCATCCCAACAAAAACGGACCTTTTCTATCTGCTGAGACACTTGCCTGCTGGACACTGTGAGGCTGGACGGCAAGAAAGACCGATCTAGATTAAGCAATGTGTATTTTCATCGTGCCATTGTCTTCAGTGGGAGAGTCTAAATCGATGCTGGTGAGATACCACACTTGCAAACCGAGTTCTTCGGTCCCTCGGAGGTGTGAGTTCTGCTGCACAGCCACGATGTAACTGGTTAATAAAAAGCAGGTCTGGCAGATACCTTCTGGTGGGCTGGAATTGGGGTTCCTGCCGCTGCTGGCATAGGAACAGTATAAGGGCCACAACTGAACTGCCAGAATGTGAATGTCTTACAACAGACAAGACACTACAGCAGATTTATAGGTGTCCAGCAGCCAATTTAGTTCTTTCAGTCAGTTTTCATAAGAAAGGATCAAATTACAGATTCTGAAATGCCTTGTCCTTGGCTGGAATCATAATAGATGTCCATCTCTGTGATTTCATTAACTCTGCTGACAAACACTGAATAATGCACTCCAGAGTGCCATCATTTGGGTGCTACCAGCACGTCCCAAACACCCGATTCTTCCCTGCACCATGACCATCAGCACCTCACATCCCCTGGCTGCTAAGCACAGTGAGCACCAACACATTGTGATGCCCCACAGTGCGTTGCTTCTCACAAGCTGCAGCACAGAGGGTTTTCACTGCAAAGGGAGGACTCTACCCACAAGTTTTGCTTGAAGCACACAATACAAAAAACAGCAGAACAAGACATGAAAAATTACAGCAAACATTAAACTCCGGGTTCAGGCTGCTGCTCTGGCTTTACAGCTGAGCAAGTAAATTACGTCGTAGCAGAAAGGTTTCCAAGTTCTACCAGTGGCTTAGTTGAACATGGAGCCATAAAAATATTATTTGGCTTGCTGTTAATAAAACTTGCAGTTCATTAGGGAGATCTGACAGTGAGAAATCTCTATAAGTAGCGATCAGTGACTGGTGTGCAGGCTTTCCATCGTAAACCAACTTTCCTTGAGGTTCACAAGAGTTTAGTTAACGATTTAAAGGTTCTTTGTCATTTCATTGTTTCCAGACGTTGCCAACTCTTTGTCCAGAGGAGAGAAGCCTGAAGAAGCTGTACTTTGTACACATTTTCCAAGTTCCACAAATTACTACAGATATAAAATATAACAAAGGGGGGGAAAAAAAAACCACCCACCGCTGAATTCTGAGATGTCAGAACTAAAGTAGTCCAATGATATTGTTAAAATTACAAAGGGTTTCCCCTCTAGGAGTGAAAAGCAAATTAAAAGAATTTCTTCTCCTTCTGCTTGTATCACACTTTCACATCTCTGTTTACCCAGTGTAACTAATGGGAAGGGATTTCAGCTTTCCCATTATGATATTGCATTGACCTAACTGGGTTTCAGGAGGGCTTCAGGGAATTCTGTGTTTAAAGACTTTGTTCTCACTAAGTTAAGAAAGATTTAGAAGCACGGCAGTTTCAGAAAGGGACAAATGAACCTACTGATCCAGAGCTGGAAAAACAAATTCTGGAATAAACTTGACTGCAAGCAGCAGAAACACAAAACCTCGTGCCTTGAACTGTAAACTCCTCGCAGCACTCTTAGTGGGATTAATAAATCAGAGTCGTCGTGAGCCTAAAGAAGAGACGTGAAAGCTCCAATAATTGCCGTCTCCTGCCTAACAGCATGGAGCGAGCGCTGCTGCCCGCCAATCCGCGGACTGCGATTAACCTCCCGGCCAATTACAGCCTCATTGGCAAAGCAAACAAGGAATTATTGGCTGTTTAGTCGGGCTTTTCTTCTCCCGCTCTGTCCCCTGGTTCTCATTCTGGGTTTTTCTCCCCTTTTCCTGTTAGGCAAAGGAAAAAAAAAGCCCCATCTGCAAACACCTGATATTCATCTGAGTCCTGCAGTTGTACAGTCGTGTTAAATTGTTACCACCTTTTCCACAAGCAGTTTTGGCAATTAACCTCATGGTCATACACTTCAAAGGGAACAACTGTCGAGTTTAACCTCCTTGAGCTACCACGGATTCCTTTATGATTTTTCTTCAAACGCTTTTCTTCCCCGACAAGAGGGGAAAAAAAGCAGAATGATAAGATTCCTGTTTATTTTTCTAGTTTGTCAGTTTATTAAGATGACAAATACCTCAACCGGACACTGCTGCTTCGTGCTCCTCCAAATCCGTCCAGGGAGAAGCTCTCCCATCAATTCACGTTTCTGCAGCAGGAATCCACGCAGTTGATACCTCTGACCCCTCCTTGCCTCTGCTTGCAAATGTCTCATCTATGTCTCCCAAAAGCTCAGCAAACAGAAAATGCAAGTAGGGTTAATACACAGGACATGAGATGACTTTAGAAACTTAGGTAGAGACTCATTGAATAGTTTGCGTCGGAAGGCATCTTTGAAGGCCACCTAGTCCAACTCCCCTGCAGTGAGCAGGGATGAAATAACAAATAAATAAATATGTAGAACTTTTGCCCTTACTGATAGAGAGAGAACTACTTTACACATTAAAATTGCTAAAAATCCCTCAGTCTTCAATTAGAACAACAGTTAGCCAGCTCGGGATCTGTGCTAGTACAACTGAAGTGAACTTTTCCTTCTCTCTAAACTTTCAACTACAACCTATATTAGTTCAGCAGACTGCAGCTGCTCCTCAAGCAACTGGACAGCTAATGATAGGAAAGTACCAAAGCAAATACTACAGGAGTGGGATCAAATTACTTGGAGCGTTGGTCTCCCCCCTACCCTTCATTTCTATTCCAGTATTCCTGCACTTTTTTTTTTCTCCAAAGTAATCACAAAAATGTAAAACGAGTTATTGTGAGGAGAGGCTTCCAGCAGAGAGCCAAAGAATACCCAGAGAGTGTTGGAATGACCTCGTGCTACCGATGAGCACACCCCGGCTGGGCTCCCAGGGCTCCGGGGCAGCATCCCTGTTCTCTGGCTGCAAACTGCTTTGGGCGAGAGGGAGTGGCTGGAAGGGAGAAGGAACAAAATATTTGTCTAGGAACAAAAGTTTTGTATCAAGCGGTGGAAGCATTTGGGGAAGCATATGGCATGTGTTTCAGCTTGTGAGAGAGAGAGAGAGAGAGAGAACCATCATGATGTTACGTGCGGTTCAGACCAAATAGAAAACTTATTCTGACTATTCTCATTTGTCAGAGGCTTCTCCAAACTAAGCAGAGCTCTCGACGGCTCGAAATGTCAGAGGAGGAAGTAACCGGTGGGTATTGAGTTCACATTTCAAGCTCTCTCTCTTAACTGTTTCCACTTTTAATTTTAATATGCTTGTCAACAAAATGAGAAACTCCTTCACTCAAAAAAAAAAAAAGGAGAGAAGAAAGAAGAAATTAGCACATTAAATGATACATGGGGCTGGTGCTATGCTGCACAGTTCAGTGAACCCCTGCGCTGATCAGCAAGATGGCTGGAAATGTCTCTTTCCGTCTGTTTTTCATCTCCACAGCCTGTGTACTCAGCAGAGTGTGAAGNCCCCCCCCCAAAAAAGCCCCTGCAGCAGAGAACAGGAACTAGAGCAAATGCTTTTGTGAATTAAGAGATCTTGTGAGCGTAAATTTGGTCAGGCTGCTCCTTTCTGCAGGCCAGCCCCGGCTGCTGCCCCAGGATGTGAACTGTCAGTTCGCATAGCTGGTGATGAGTTGCAGAACCATCAGTAAAGGTGAAGACGGCAGAAGCAAGAAAGATTCAAGACTGGTGGAAATCATTTCACAAGGAAAATTTCAGCCATCAGTGGGAGGAAGCTTTGAAAAATGCTGCCATTTCCGAGTCAGAACGAAGGAAAAATTAAATTACTGCCGGTGAGGCGAGCCAAAGTCGCATCTTACCCTAGGGAGAGCTCTGATAATGGTAAACATTTGACAGCTGGCCTGAAGTTGTTATCGTGTCCTAACAGTTGTTAGAGTCTGAATGAACATTTCTGATAAGAGAACAGAAAGAAAAACACCAAACCAGTTTTAATTTCTCGCTTTCTATATTCTAAGCCGCACTGCCCAAAGCCAAACAGGTTTAACGCAGTTTGCCACCATCGGGTCGATGAAAGCTTCGGGTTTTACACGAAGTGATGGATTCTGCTCCAAAACTCACGGCAGCACCACGTCAGCTGAACCGGTGCCGAGGGTGCGGAGCAGTACCTGAAGAAAACTTCAGAATCACTTCAACCCCTTAAACATCCCTTCTCGGTTTCACCAACAGCAGTTACTGTTAGAACTAACCCTAAATTAGGGGTTTTTTTTTCAATTTCACTCAAAGTGCTTGACTTCGAGATCTACCACAAGAATTTGTTTCTTTATTACTTCACTTCAAGCTGTTGATGTACAACCACAACATTTTAACTCCCTGCCATCAGGTAACGAAGAATAATTAAGACAACCTAGGAAGGGAGCGACCTCGGTTCCACCTGACCAGAGCAATAATGAATGAAACCCAGTTCTGTTTAAGCAGAAAAACAATGTTATTTAATTATGTCTAAGGGGTTTTCTTTGCACTCAGTTGTTACTGAGGATGTTCTGAGGAGGGAGCAACGCTCTGCTCCGCGCTGCTCTGAGCTGCTTCCCCTTTAGGAAAAACACCGTGTGGATATGGGAAGTCCATTCCATGTATGTCAAAGTCAAACTACCATTCTGGCACTGAAACGTGGGGTGTGTTTTTCTTTGCTTCTTTTTTCTCTCCTTAAAATCAGGAATGCATTTCTAAGCTGTTTAACTAACGCAGCTTAACCTCGCAGAACACATACACTAAACATTTACCTCCCGTTAAAAATAATTAAGATGAATACGGACTGCGGTGATTAAACTCTGTTTAATAACTTACTGAAACGGGCTGATGGCAAAGTCTTCCTATCACTGGGTCCCTAAAACCCTCCTGCATAACGTGGCTCCTGACTGCGGGGGCAGGCACGTACCAGTGGCCCAGTTAAAGCCGACAGACGGCAACGATCCCAACGACAGGCTCGTGATATCGCCCCAATTAGAAAGGCGACGTGTAAAACCTGGTTCTCAGATACATAAATTAACTCTCCAACTCTGTCTGTATCTCCTGTATTAACAGGTAGAAAGTGTTTCATTACTTTTCCAAGCGACTCTCCCCCCATCTTAAAGTGAGAGGGTATAAATTGATATTAAAGTATGGTATTTTGAGAATGTTTCAAAGTAAGGTCAAACTCGTATTAAAAAACCTACTAGTGTAGGCTAAAATAACAGTCTGGCTGAGCAGCCTTCAATGCATCTGGGTTCAATTACCCACTACATCCTTGCTGTGTTTTCTACTAGCAAGAACAACGCAAGCAAGGCTTGGAGTTCACGAATAATGTCAACGTTAGGTTAACTCAGAAGAGGAATGAGATAAATCATCCAAATATCACAGTCATATTTGCAGGCAGTTTTCAGCCTCCCCTTACTTCACCGCTGAAAGCAGCACACTATTGCATAACAACAAATAGAGGACAAAAGTCCTCACCTCACGAGGAAGAGCGGGCTCAGCTGCACTGCTGCTTTCTCCCACACTCCACAGGAGAATGAAAAACACACGCTACAGCAGCGGCTCACAAAAAGGGGCAAAACCCCAACCTACCCCACAAGGCAAACAAACACGATTTACCACACTGTCACCCTGACGGATTTCTTCTTTTTGTGGGTTTGACCCTGGGACAATGGGGCTGGATTAATGTTCGCTATTTGCATTCAACGAGCTGCTGTGTGGTGTAGGAACTGCTCCAGCACCAGCCTCCCGGAAAAGGAAAGTGGCAGTGACACTTGTTGAAATGCCGGCTTTCTCCTTTCTAACTACCTCACCGTGTCCAAAACATCAACTAGTACAAGTGTCTTGCGTGCCTGTTGCCAAGGTAGTTAATGAGGATTTATGAGCTGAGTGGGCTACCAACACATTGGGGCTCACCTCTGCTGTGCCCCGGGGTGTGGGGATGCCAGATTGGGAGTAAGTGTCCAACAGATCACATCAAAACCAGGCTCCGCGTCCAATGGTGCAAGACAGAAGTTGGAGTCTCCCCGAAGAGAGCTGCCTCGTGCCTGCACCACACACCTCAACCTTTCCAAGTGGTCCAGGATTTCGAGATTGAGTACACATCATGAGTAAACCCACAACAGCAGCTCTGTCTGCAAAGACAGACGGTCCTTCAGGGAACGCGAGGATTGTCATTTGCTTCCATCAAGGCCCATAAAAAAGCAATTGTCAGTAAAGTTGCTCAAAATTATGTATGCTCTGGGAACACTGGAGAGAGGAGTTTTAATGTACCACGTTTAATTCTGAGCAGCTCGATATGAAACGTGGTAGAAGGCAGCAATAAATCACCATCATTGAAAATGTGTTCGTTCTGTGTAAGGAGTTATTTCATCTGCTCAGTTTTCTGTTTGCAAAATGATCAAATCAGGTGAAATTTAGAGGGGGGAAAATGCATCTTTTACTCAGGCAGTATTCATCAAGATGCTTCTAAGTTAAACTCTCACAACATTTTGAATCATGCAGCCTCCAAATGCCTCATTACATGTAAAGATCTGTTTATTATAAATTCATACCGCTGTAATGGGCCCGATTACATACGGTCATTTCTTATAGAAAAGCACCAGGATAAAAGTTTCATGCAAGAACAGTCTGGCTGTTTATTAATTTACTATCGCAGACGAGAAGCCCTCCGCTGGTTGTTACGCAGACGTCTGCAGCACACTTCTGCATTCCACAAAAGCAGCCTGCCCAGCTCACAAAATATTAACCAGCAATGGGAATCACGGCCCAAACGGACCTCAAGCCATAGTCCTTTCCCGTATCTGAGCGTAAGCCACCGCTCTCCTTCTCTCTGTGCTTACCTGTTTCCCTGGAGACCAACAACAAAGGCTATAAATACACAAGAGTACTGGGACATCTTCGGAAGGAAGCCGTCTGTGGCATTCGCCATCTTAGGATCGTTTTAACTTTTGGGACAGAGAATGATCTTGGCTTAGAAAGAACGCAAACGCAGCCACTGGATAGGCCAAGCTCAAAGCTACAGTGAGAGAGAACCTATAGAGTGAAAAGCCACCCTTGGGGACATGTCATCAACAGAGTCAGGAATGGTTGTTTTGGCAGTATTGATCTAGAGTTTGTTGACTCATGTCCATCTGGTAACAAAGCGGAGCCGTCACCTTGAACCCCTAATACACCACAGAGTAAAAGGGAGAGATGGAAAATGTTTGACCCAGTAATTTAAAAGCCTCTGTGTGCTACATGTCCACATCTTATACACTTGGGCTCCACTACGGTCTTAACTTCTTACCATCTCTATCACTAATGGCTAAGGAAAGGCCCTAAAAGCCAGTTGATGCTGAAGGAATGGAGCCAGCGGCTGTTCCAAACCTCTGCTTGGCTCCTTGGCTTATTGCAAAGGCTGTAGGATTTACACAGTTGGTTTTGCCAAGTTCTGGTGGAGATCCATCAGCAACTGAAGAGCAATTTAGACTTTGCTGAGCTTGGATTATCCAAATGGTACCTCTTTACTACATAGGGCAGTGCATTTGTTGTCTCCAAGGCAAGCAATGCAAACGCGAAGGACTTATGTACGTGTGTACAGATATGTAAGGTAACACCACGTTTTACACCTCCAGTGGACACTCATACTTTCTAGTTTTATTTGCTTCAGCTCTTTGGTCCTTTCATGTAAGGACTTCAAGCCCTTCTAAATACCATCTTTAAATGGCAACGTCCTCAGCAAAAGCCCCAAGGATGACTTCACATATATCAGAACCAACACAACTTCAGCTCTTCCAGAAACGGCGCACTTCTCCAGCCTGTAAAAACACACTTCTCCTGCACCTACATAGATCTTTGACAAGTCTGGCACCAACGACCCAGAGAAACAGCAGATTCATATTTAGCTACTCCCTGCCCTTAAGTGTCCAGCATGTGAGTCAAATGAAGTTTCACTACAATAAGGTATCATGCACAAGCAGTTCAATATAGCCTCGAGAAGAGAAGAATTTCCCCTCAGATGCTTTTTGGAGCCCAGGAAACCATGGCAAGCAAGAAAGACTCTTCAGTCACTAACATGGATGGTCAGAACTGTGTTTCAGGGTCAACCTAAAGCTGCTTCCAAGGCACAGCTGGCTGATGGCTGCTTTGACCTCGCTCCATCCAAGTGAAATTCAAAATTCCCAAGTAAAATCAACCCACGTATAAGGCAGCTAATTAAACGCTGAGACACCCTATACAGAAACCCCAAAGCAATCCCTGTTTTCCTACACTGGGAAGGACTCTAAGCCATTAACTAAGCAGGGGGAAGAGATGAAGTCTTCTCTTGTAGGACAGTTTTAATGCCTGCAGTAAACCTGTTTAAGACTGAATTTACTTCCAGAATATCAGCCCTTCACTCACATGCTGGAACAGGTCGGTGCGTGAAAAGGCGGGGGTGGTCCACAGGGTTCTGCATCTTATGAAGAACAAAGGGAAGCAACTTCAATACAACCTTGAAACAGATATGCAGGCAGAACGGTCTTTGGTAAAAATTATATTCCTGTGTCTCCAATGTGTAAGTATCTGCTCTTATCTACTAAAAAGATCCTTTTGAAGTAAGTGGCTCAGTTGGCCTGTGCCAACACTTGTTTTACTACCCCAGAAGAAAGGGCCACTGCGCACTGTATGCAAAAGCTCTGTCTGATCTGTATCACTTTGAACCATAAAAGCAGCAAGAGCAAAAACAGAAGGGAAGCCAAGTGCTTAACACTGGACAGCAACTTGCTTTAAATTGCTTCTAGTCTCTAATTAACTACAGCGGATCCTGTGTGATGTGCATGTGGTAGGTGCCTTTCCTGCACAGTTAAACAGGCAGAAATCCAGACAGTGCACTGCAGCTCAGCAAACGGAACCGATACGTTGCCTGAGACTTGGCTTTCTTGCTTTACAGGATTGTTGGTGAAAGAAGACCTAACTGAGGAAGTGTTTTGGGAGGGCCAGTATGGAACATAGTGACATCATTCCAAGTTATCACCCAGCACAAATTCAGGGAAACATCACTTCTGTCCCTCTGCACCCTGTTTGTTACAAAGCAAGCAGCAGACAACTATGACAATGAAAATCCAAAGGTTTTCTTTAGAGTTTTCTAATAATTGGGGATTTATCTGGGAAATTTCTATCAGGCACAGCTCAAGCACATTGGATGTTTTTCAGCAACAGTAGTAAAATGCAGAAGTACCACTGAAGCTGTTTAGCTCCTTAAAAACAGACAGTAAAGAATAAGTTTGCCCAGAATTTGTGTTTCTGCAATGACCTATTTTTATACTGTGTTGTGACTGATGAGCTGTTGTCATTCCAACAACAGCAGCCATCGTTCACTCTGGTATTTATTAAGAATTCACCGTGACAAACTATTCAGATACTCTGAAGCACATGGAATGGTCTTTTGCACATGTTTTGGGAAGAGCTACAAACATTACTCCAAGTGGACCTGGCCAGGCTAGAGAGCTGGGCAGGGAGAAATTCAATGAAATCCATCAAAGGCAAGTGCTGAGTCTTGCATCTGGGCAAGAACAACCCCATGTACCAGTACAGGTTGGGGACTGACCTGGTGGAGAGCAGTGTAGCAGAAATGGACCTGGGGGTGCTGGTGGACAGCAGGATGACCATGAGCCAGCAATGTGCTCTTGTGGCCAAGAAGACCAAAGGCATCCTGGGGTGGACCAGAAGAAGGGTGGTTAGCAGATCGAGATAGGTTCTCCTGCCCCTCTGCCCTGGTGAGATGGCATCTGGGCTACTGTGTCCAGTTCAAGAAGGGCATGGAGCTGCTGGAGAGAGTCCAGCACACAGCAACGGAGATGATGAAGGAAACAGAACACCTCCCTTATGAGGAGAGGCTGAGGAAGCTGGGTCTCTTGAGCCTGGAGGAGACTGAGGGGTGGCCTCATTAATGTTGATAAATATGTGAAGGGTGGGCGTCAGGAGGATGGAGCCAGGCTCTGCTCAGTGTCATCTAATGACAGAACAAGTGGCAGTGAGTGTAAGCTGGAACATAGGAGGTTCTCTATAAATATGAGAGGGGAAATTCTTCTCGGTGAGGGTGACAGAGCACTGGAACAGGCTGCCCAGGTGGCTTGTGGAGTCTCCTTCTCTGGAGACATTTAAAACCCGCCTGCATATGTTCCTGTGTGACTTGCTCTAGGTGGTCCTGCTGTGGCAGGGGGACTGGACTGGATGATCTTTCAAAGTTCCTTCCAATGCCTAATGTTCTGTGATTCTGTGAAGCACACTGAGAATGAAGGTGAGGTTCTCAATGCACACCTCCTTTTTTCTCCTCCTTAACTTTCAAGTTTCTTCTATCTTGCCTAAGTAGAGGTGAGAGATCCTTCAGCTTTTTCCAAGACAGGTTTCACCTCCGCTTCCATATGACAGTGGTGTACATTTGCCCAAAACCTCAGCTGAAGAGGCAAGTGTCCTACTGAGCGACTCAGAAACAGGAATCCAAGAGGTATCACTGAATTCTGCAGCATCTGAGAAAACCTGCTTCGATTTGCAGAACTACTACATCACCTTACACGGAGTTTTACCAGAAGAAACATAGTCCAAGTACTCCCTGTTCTGGCTAATCCTGCTGAAGAACCCTGCAGATTAAGCGTCGCAGAATACTGCATTACAGAAGGCAGATGTAGACGTTCTGGAACTAGCAAATTCTTTTTGAACACTTTACATGTGATTATGCCTAATGAATAAATAAATACACAATCATGATGGAGAGATGTTACGGTTCAAAAAAGCAATACAACATCTTTTAGCTACCCTTTCTTAAAACTAATATGCTTGTGCATAAATAAAGCCCTTAGCTTGCTTGGATAGACTCTCACTGAGACGTGCCGATGGTGCTAATTCAGAGCAGAAAACGCTCTTATTCCAGGCCACTGCAGTGAAGTGACATTTACCTAATGCAGCTATAAATTTCCTGATAATTAGTGGGCAGCTGATGGTGATGCAGCCTGACTAGTGCAGCAATGCCAGCCTCAAACTAGCTCTCCAACACCCACAAGTTAATCAGATTTAAAAATGAAAATTCTCCAAAATTCTCAGCAGTGCAATGGCTCTGAGACAAAGGCTGGTGCTGCTCCATTTACACCAGTTGCTGGGATCTTTTACCACCCCACATGCTCTTACTAACGAGGTGCAGCTCCCATTTACACAACGTGTTCTTAATTCTTCATGTCAAAACACTTCTTACTCAGTGATATGTAATTGACGTTTCCTGAACTCTGTATTACTGTGGAGTCAATTTAGTGACGTGGATGCAGCTGAAGTGATGGACAAACAGTATCTTCAAGGATAATTTTCAGAAGCCACTTCTAAAATTTCACAAGCCGTTGAGGTTCTAGGTTTGAAAGTTTCCAGTTTGCATTTTTAAAGCCAAGGGGTTGAACAACTTTTTTAAAAATGAGGCATCAAATCAGATGCAACATTTCACCTCCTGCAAAGCGCCAGGTCCCCAGTGCTGCCCGATTCCATGGCACTGCCACAGAAAATAATTCACTTGGTCAAAATGATTATTCAGGAACCTGAATTTTTGTTTTCTTTTTCAAACCGAATGCTGGACAATATTTACATTCTAACTGTTTGGCAGTGTAAGACTGATGATGGGGTAGCCCGAGATGTCCTAGCACTGAGAGTTTATTTTACACTGCAAGAACTACTATGGAAGTTGGACGTAGCTTCTCTGACAGAGAGAAAACGCAGACCCATCCTTTAAAAAGCTTTCTCAAAACAATCTCTGACCTTTGAGGTGCATCATGAACAAGGCCAGTCAATCAGAGAAAACCCTTCTCCCTGTTCTTTTCTTGGATTAACTGCTTCTTTAACCCACTACTTTAGAAAGAAAAAGACTCTTTCTGTGCAATGGGTTAGAATACTGCTCCAAACCGAGGCATGATGAGGAAGTTCATTAACATTTGGAAACACTCCGAAATTCTGCCGAAAGCAAAGATCCATCCACACGTCCTCTCTAATCAGGACACCTCCAGCTCACTGCTTGCTGTCTGAAGGAAGGAGAAGACAAGTGCTAGCAAAGTTTTAAGGATGACACAAGAGAACTTCCCAACTTCACTAGTGCTCCCAGCTCTGTGGAATTCATCAGACCGACTTGTCTGAGATTCGAGACCGCTCACAGTTTCCCAACTGCACTTTACTTTTGTTTTTTTCCTATTGTTTTTGAACAATCAAGGTCAGCAAACAGTGTCTCATTCTACCTGGCCGCAAGTGGAGTATCCCATGGGCTGTCCTGGGGCCTGTCCTCTTTAATGTCTTCACTAGTGACTTGGAAGGAGTGAGAGCCTGCTCCTCCTGCTCACAGACACCCAACTGAGAGGATGTGTCACAGTGCTGGAGGGCAGGCCTGCCACACAAGGGGGGCTTGGAGGAACAGGGTGCCAGAAGCCCAGTGAAACTCAACAAGTGCAAAGTCTTGCACCTCTCAAGGCAGAGCTCCATGCAGCAACACCAGCAGTTCAGGGCACAAAGAGCAAAGGTGCACCCGGCACGTCAGCGCAGCTCAGTGCCTGTCACTGCTTCTTCAGTAACCACTCCTACAGCAGATGTCTCTCCTCTCTGGATCTGCGGCATGCTCACATGAGCACCAATCTCACAAGAAAGTAACTGCAGAGATTAGGATGGATTTTGACAGACCTCCCTAATCCCTGCACACAATACAGAGACCAAGAAAGTCAAGGCATGTTTTTCCACATGCCCAGCTTTGCAGTTCATAGCAATTATAGCCCATGCTGATCTTTAAAAATGGAAAAACCCACTGAATTTAAAAAAGCTACAATAGGGTGAAATCATTAAGTTTATTTTTATTTTGAATTCCTACCTAATGCAAGTGTCAGATCATCTAGATCCTACCAATAGGCTTTGGAAACATGTCTTTATTTAGACATCCAACACTAGATAGGAACTTTCTGACCTCTCTTGGATTTAGAGCTTGGTTGTACCCGTTACTTTTTGTCATTCCTTTTTTTCCTTATTTAAAAGGGCAGTGTGGAAAAAAGATGATTAAAGATATCAACCAAACACCAAACCTCACGTGGACCGTTGGAAAATAAAGTGAGGTTTAATGACGTGAGAAATTAGATGAAACTGTCAAGTTTAAAAGAATCTTAACATGGTTAACAGGTCAAAACATAAAAACTTCTTTATGTATGGAGTGAATATAAAGGGAACATGGTAAGTATCTGCCAAGGGTTAATTGCAACCCTGCATGAAAAGCAGTTAACAAGTGAGAGTTAGAACACCCAGGAGGAAAAGAAAAATTTTTCCAGTGCCATGAGAAATAAACAACAAGGGGGAAATATTTCCTTTGGCCACTGTTACCTCCTCTCCAAAAGCTCAGAGGAGCAGTGGGAATGCCAAGGCCTGGTTTGCTCTTGACTCCCTCTGAAACATTTGTCTTCATTACCACTCTTTTTAATCAGGGCTCCTTCATGAGTGTTTCTGCTCGGCCCCCAAGGGGCAACTCTGGGCTGCGATAAATCAGCATCCATACCGCAAGTCACTAATCAGCACTCTCAGGGAAAGAATAACAGTGAAGTGCAGACCACTAAAGGCTTGGAGAAACCTGAAGGCTTCGTGGCCTCAAGGAACAACGGCCTACATAAAAATAATAAGGCACTGAACCATCACTACCTTCTAGGCTTAGCAGGACTGGCATTCGGAGAAAATATTTAAAAGCCTCTTGCACACAAATTGTTCTCACTGTATAAAGGGCACTTTTATTGATAAAGAGGAAACGCGCTATCACCCTTGAGCTTGTCCCACTAATTCAGTGCCTTTCACTCCTGCCTCCTATGAGAAAGCATTCAAGGAAACAAACATGGTAATGGATCCCTAGTGCTGCCATCCCACCATTTCTGGGGGAAAAGATCAGCAGATAAAGAAATTGAAACAGAGGGGAAAGGGAAATTGGTTGAAGACAATACATTCCCAAGAGACCTCCTGTATTACTGCAGTGGAAAAGGAGAGTATTTTGTCTGTTTTAAGAGGTTATTTATAAACGCAACTAAACAGATGGCACCTTAAAAGGAAAATCTCTGCCTAGGTTATCGGTCCTCATGGTGATTTCCCTGCATCTGATCCCTTCAGAGCTACTGCGTGATGTTCCAACTGTAGAAACAATTAATAGTCATCATTATTCCTTCAAATTGTCCAGATTCCCAAGTCTGAGTCAGTTCTTGCCAAACACATCACAGAAAAAAAGGTGAATGCACACCCAAAACCTCTCTGCTTTTTCCCCGAGTAGCTCGGGTGCCAGCAGTGCTATGAAATAGCTGTGAGCTGTAAAACCCTGCTAAGTATTGGCATCCAAATTAGCAAACTAAGCATCCTCCTGTCCAACAGCAGTTACACAAAAATCCCAGAGCAAGCTTTTCCAAAGCCACAACTGCAGCCACCCATCAGTTTTTCCCTGTTAAAGGCTCATCTCTATGGTACCTGGAAACCTGGCCCATGTAGATAAAGCGATTATGGCCATACATGGAAAGATCACAGAGAAAGAAGAATCTTCCACCGTTCCTGCTTCCAGAGCTCAGGAAGGTCCAGAAATCACACCCATGCAGGGAGTAGACTTCAGCTCTGAAATCAAGCCTTGCTGTAGAGAACCCTGAAGTCCTAAACCAACAAACCAGAATTACTTACTATTGTCTGCCTTCTTTCCATGACATTTTGGACTCTATAAACTGTAGAACAGATTCCATTATAGCTGGGAGGTCAAGAAGGGCACCTGCAAACGCTGCAACACGGCCCACATTTTGAGTTCTCTTGCCAGTGGCTTCACTGTTCAATATTTCTATGGTGTCTGGGTCTCATACAATGGTAGTTTTAACACAGCTTTGGGTTTCAGGTTTAACTCCGATTAAAATGGAGAAAGGTCCTTTGCTTTAGCAGCAGCAGGTTTCACTGCTCTGCAACTGTCCTACTGGCAAAGGGCCTCTGTCAGGTTATTAAACGGCTTCCTCACACAGAAATGCAGAACCTTAGGGATTGGAAGGAACCTCCAGAGATCATCCAGTCCAATCCCCTCGCCACAGCAGGATCCCCTAGATCCAGTTGCACAGGAACATGTCTAGGCAGGTTTTAAACATCTCCAGAGAAGGAGACTCCACAACCCCCTGGGCAGCCCCTTCCAGGGCTCTGTCACCCTCACTGGGAAGAAGTTCCTTCTCATATTGATGTGGAACCCACTATGTTCCAGCCCACAACCATTGGCCCTTGTCCTATCACTAGATGCCACTGAGCAGAGCCTAGTTCCATCCTCCCGACACCTACCCTTCATATATTTATCAACATTCATGGGGTCACCCCTCAGTCTCCTTTTCTCCAAGCTCAAGAGACCCTTGAACACCTCATAAGGAAGGTGTTCTACTCCCTTCATCAGGACCAGTATCACTTTGCTCTCAACCTCTGCCAAACCATTCCTAAAGCAGAGATGGAGCAGCTTCTCTCCAAAAGTTTAATCCTGGATGCCAAGCAAAGGGGAAGAAAAATATAACCTTGGCTATTAACTCATCGTGAACTTCTGAAGGGTTCTAGGCTCACGCTTGGGTTTAGCAGACTTAAAAGGGGTTACTGTGAGCAACATGAAAACATTTACTACACTACATTAATCAAAGCACAAGTAAATAATCTGCTAATTATGCTGATTAACCAACAGGCAGCTGAATCTACAAGTTATCTAAGCAGCTAATTTCAGATGGTTCCAAGGAGCGCACAGCATTTGGGCAAAGACACACAATCTGCTGAAAACTCAAATTTTTTGAGCGCTACAAATAGGTGGTTCAGTCAAGTTGGAGATGGGTTGTATTAGAAGAGCTGCTAAACCAGAGCATGGAATGTAACAAAAATATTCACTACATCAATCGGGGCTCCTTTACTTCAAAGGAATTCAATATACTTCAGTGTTCCTTTCTCAAAGGAGAAAATTGTCATTTAAAGTTGTCTGGTCCCACTCCACTTAAATGATCCTTTAATTTCCTTTCTTATTTCTAAGCCCTCAGGTGGCTCGTGCAATGCGATCTGCCCTCGGTTGCATGTAAAGTTCACAGCTCCTCGCCTGATCTCATGATCCTCTCTCCAAACAGCGCGTTCAGAAGCGTTTCCTGTCTAGCTCTGCCTTGCGTGATGTGCTCCTTGGCTGAATCAGCTGCCAGGCTAAATCCCTTTCGTGGAAAGCCGGAGAAAACTCGGCGCGGCCCCTTCCCCCTCCACCTAAGGCCTGACATCCGGAACTGACTTCGGAAGTACTATAATGGTTACCAAACTTTTGGGAACTGCCTTAGCTTTTCTGAGCTAAACACGTGTTTGGTACAGGCAGCATCCACCGTCACCACTTGACCTTATGGCAGCCTTCCTTCGAGTTGCTGATTTTTCTTTTCTCTTTTTTTTTTTTAAAAATGCTCCTCCTTGAAAAAACCAGAGAACTTTTACCAGATAACACATGATGTAAATGCAAAATTATGTTGTGGAATGACTGCAAACATGCTGTTTTCCAGATGTTTGACGAGACAGTAAAGAAAAAGCACAAAGAAGGGTCAACAGTTTCCGTCGGAGTCTCTGCTGGGTTCCACATGAAAAAAAAACAACACACAAACCCCAAACCCCAATGTTCAGATCACATCAATTCCAGCTCTTTAGATTTCAGAAGTAAAACCCAAGGTTCCTGTGTCATCTGACAAATTTCACTCTATTGATAGGTGGTCAAAAGACATTTGACTGTTAACATTCAACAAATTTCCTAAAACAATTATTAACTCAAAGGAAAGAGGCTGCCTGGGACTCACTGCTCCTGGGAAAACCTATCTGACATGCTCAGGGCTGCAGCCTCTCTTTGCTTAGAAATACAAATCTGTCTGTCCTGAACTGCATGAAAACAAGATTATTTTTTTCAGGAGAAAATGATCAAAAAGAATTGGAAGAAGAGATGAAAGAAAATAGTAGCTGCCAGGCACTTCCCCTTACCCTCACCCTGCCAAGAATGACCAATACTACTGCCACGAGGAGTATCAGCTTTTCTTTTTCATCATCTAATCCCCCAGCTGGTTGTCAGAAGGACAGAGAGATCAATCCTGCTGGTCATGGACACATGGGGCCCCAGGAAGCTGCAGAGAAGTGGACATCTTTGCATGATTCCATCAGGATCAGCAGGGCTGGAATTTCAGTTCTTCCCAGCTCTGCTGTCACTCTCAGGACACAAACCTGCCCTTTTAGATAAGAGCACTGGGAGCAGCGACAGGACTATTCTTGCTGTGCTCTTCCTCAGTCTCGTCTCCCACTCAAGCAATTTCCACTCAGTAACTACTTCTGATGGGGTAATACTTTGTACAGAAACTGGAGAAATTAGGCTTGAATTTCTGCATGTTGCTACACAGGAAAACACTAACCATAATTTACAGAAGGCGCTGCCCAAGTGGAAATACGGTGCAGAGCCTCTCGCTTGCTAGCGTGTGATCCACTGAGTGCAGGATCACTTCAAATGCCTTTTAAAGACATGCGGCTTAGTCCTAGCCTGTGATGTTTACAAGGTCGCCTGCAGCTTCCTCACTCAGCTAAGGGTCAGGCTCCTGCACTGAGATCAGCACAGGCTGTACCACAGAACTCGCATCCTGCAGCCAGGAGGTTCTGGATCTAAGAAAAGACACCCCATGAAGACATGGTACACGGGGACACCGACCGGCATGAACACAGTGATCTGGGGTCTGTCTTTATATAAAACATTTAACTCCAGACAGAGCATGAGGAGCTGCTCCGAAACTGCTTATTCTGTTCTAGCAGCACCAATTGATTCCCCTGCAGACGAACTCCAAGCCTACAACGAATTAATTCACTGTATCCAGCAGCAATAGCCAGTAGTTGGCAGCATGGTCCCTCTACCTGAGACACGTGCCTTGGGGAAATCTCCCCTGGCTGGCAGAAAGCTGCATCTAACAGCACGTCAAGAACATTCTCTCTCTCTGCAGTAATCAGGATAAAAAGTCAGTGTGCTCTGCCTGCCTTACTGCCACAGCAGGATGCTTTTCTTCCAAGGAAGCCTGTCAGGAAAGATGAGCTGGATGTACCTGTGTCACTGAGTCAAAGAAATCCCCAGCTTGCCTCTTTCTGCGTTGTTACAGTGTTAAGATAGTGCATGTAGTGAAATACAGTTTTATTTATAGTGAAAGAAATAATTCATTTGGTTGTGAAAGAGTTAATAAGGAAGAAAATCACACAGAGTGCGTGTTAAAGGTTAGAGGAATAATCAGTCATTTGAAAAACACTACATAAACATTTTTCCGGATGCAATTTTCAGTCCAAGGATACATTTCCCAGTAGAAATCAGCAGCTAAAAAGGAAATCATTTAGTCTCCATAAGTGCCAAATTGTATCCTGATTTTTCCTGGTCTGGCTCGACTTTCAAAACTAGTGGTTCAACTTCTGCAATCTTTCACCGAGCGACTATATAAACACGTCCTTATAAGACAGACATAATCCTTGGGTGGGCCAATTTATGTTGGATTATGAAAATACTTAGAGTACAGAATCGTATAATGACTGTTGTCCTTCGGTTTTTGCTAAACGGAAAAAACCCCTCCCCTCTAACACAGACACTGTTTCCAGAGGAATCCGCGACATTCTTCTCTCTCAACTGTGTCAACATCTCTTGAAAGTAATTAGGTACCGCTAAATTTATTATTTAGTTATCACAAGCCCTATTTTAATGACACCTAATGTGACACAGATCTGCTTGGAGCTTTCGCACGCAGGGAGGGGAATGAAAATGAATGTAAAAAAAAAATCTCTGGCAAGCCATCAGCATCTCGACGCGGTAAGTTAGCGGCGCGCAGCACGAGTCCACGCTGCGCCGCACCATCGCGGTGAATGAAGTTGTTAACTCACACCAGCCAGAAAAACAATTCTCGCTCGCAGAAATACTTTGGCGACTCTCTGCATGGTTAAAGGTTATGTAAATAGTAGCTTTATGAAGGATAAAACAATCTCCATACAAAGCAAAACAAATTCGTTTGTAATTTACGGCTGTCCCTCCCCTCCCCATCTCTCCCCTGTATCAATGGATAATTTTTAGCAAGTATCTGTTGCTGCACATCCACATTTTCAGCCCCAGAACTGAGGAACAATGACAGCTGTTATGTGGAAAAGCAAATTCTGTTTTTTCACTTCCCTCCTGAAACTCTAGAGTTTTTACAGGCAGCTACAAAAGTCGCCATGCTAAAGCTAACAGCTTCCTATCCTCAACACTTACCATGTGGTGGAAGAGAACTTTCCTTTCCCTCCAATGTATAGAGTTATGTGAAAGAAGACATTTTTCTAGTCCGTAGAGAGTAGGGAATAAATTATCGTGATAAGATCTGGAAAAGTTTGGTTGGAAGTTAAGAGATTTTCACATCTGTGTCTACACATCCACGTCCTGGGAATAATGTATCTCGGGTACCAGTCACATAAAAATGCAAGCAATGGCTCCTCTCTCAAAAGCACCAAATCCATTCATTGTACTTACATCTACACCTCTACTAGTAGCTTACAGCAGTGTCCTGAGCTAGCAAGCTGGAACATCTAATTTCAAATACTATTTAATGTGCGAGCGCATTAAAAAATACATCAAAACTAACATATACACAACTTAATTCGCCGTGACGTTATTCCCTCTTTGAGCTTGAGCAGTTAATTTATTCATGCTGTTCAAGCACAGAGCGATACTGCAGCGAAGCCGCACGGAATTCCACGGCGAGCCTGATTTACAGCCCTAAAACGAGCAGCCATCTCTCCCTCAGTTTCTTAGGGCTTTGGATTCACCTCCACTACTTTTCCAGGCAGATTCTCACACTGTGCTGTGAGCAATGGCCCAATGTCACGTCAACAACATCTGAGAAATTACTCCTGGTAGAGTGATAATGGTAGAGCCTTTCATAAGCCCTGTGCAGAGCTGGGGCAGGACAGCTGCACACACCATACAACAGGAATACAACGGGGCTGTCTGCAGCGCTTCCCTGAGACATCCTGTGCCAGCCCAAGAGAAGAGAATGACTGAAAAATAGAGGTGCAGCCTAAGCCTTGTATGAACTTTGTTGTCTTTTATAAAGGAGCCGCTCAGATAAACACAGAGTGCACCTTAACACACTGCTTCACAGTTTTACCCTCAGGAGTAAAGAGAATGAAATAATTTAAGCCTTTAAACACTCAACACTCTTCTCTGGTTGCCTACTGTAATTTAGGATCTAGATCAAAGGATGATTACATTATCAACCCCTAACTCAGAGTAACAATAATTTTAAAACCCCATATTCTACAAAACAGTGAAGAGTAACCACATAAACCAAACAACAAGGTCCTCCACAAGGGTTTAAGTGCCACTGGGTGCCAGTGTGTCAAGTGTCCCACTTTATCCTACTTTTTGACAGGCAAAGTGTTCAAACAGATTCAATAGCACAGAGCTGCACAGAGCTTATGAAGAAAGCCTCAGTACCTCTCTTTGAACCATGAAAGAAAAGATTTTGTTCAAAATCTAGCATTTCTGGTTGACATATTTGGCGTTCCTTTCCGATTTAGAACACCTCGTGCTATGAAAGCTGCCATTATTTAGAAGTGAAGAAAGAAAAGGGAATTTGCCCCATTTCTCCCCACTCCTCACTTTGCTATTGTCCCCTGTATCTGTTTCCAGGAAGCCATATTCATTAGGGTTAATCTGCCTACTAAATGAATAAACAAAGGATTTCTCTGTCACCGAGAGGCCAGGTGAGCCGATATCATCTTCTAACACAGAAAATCATCTGCACAAATACAGCGCAGGAAATTACCTGCTGCAATCCCACACCTGGGATCACTTGGCAAGTAGCTTAGAAATGTTGAGGGGATGACGGAAATCAAACTAATTTTTTTCTTTATCTTTTTTTATAATGCAGCTCTTCTATCAGCAGGGGGAACAAAACCAAGGCCTTTCTAAAAATGTGCTGCAAAAAGGGCTCAAATGTCTCGGCTTACTACACTTCCTAATATTTCAGAAAATTTCCTTGTATGAAAATGTTGTATGGAATTGTGCAATTAAAGTATAGCAATTACTGACTAATGACAGCTCCCTGCTGCTGTTGCCAGCAGAGCCCAGGCTGCTGCACACTGCAGACACACAAAAGTTTACAAATTGTTGCCCTAAATCTACTGATACAGAAAAAAAAATCTAATTGAGCTGCAAGAAATGCTGATATAAATACAGCACCTAATGGGATTATACAAACGTACTCCTTGCACAGCCCAAACCTGAAGGGTTGTTAGAACACAAAACATTAGGGAATGGAAGGGACCCTGCAAAATCATCCAGTCCAATCTCCCCACCACAGAAGGATCACCTAGAGCAAGTCCCACAGGAACATGTCCAGGAGGGTTTTAAACATCTCCAGAGAAGGAGACTCCACAACCCATCTGGGCAGCCCCTTCCAGGGCTCTGTCACCCTCACTGGGAAGAAGTTCCTTCTCATATTTAGGTGGAACCTCCTATGTTCCAGCTTATACTCACTGCCCCTCGTCCTACCACTAGATGACATTCAGAAGATGTCATCTGGATGGATCCTGGCTCCATCCACATTTCTGGTAGGCCCCACAGCAGATGCAGGGCTTCTGAAATGTCCTGTGTTTTGAGAGTTGGCACCTGAAAGATGAGCTGCTTGTGTAGAAGCAAAGGAGTACGCAGCGAAGCTGGGGATATGTACCAAAATCTCCTACAGAAAATGCTGTGCCCAAGGAGGAAGATGTGCTCAGCAGCTGTAAGTGGGGCCAGTGGGGACAAGAGGTAACTCTGGGTATCTACAAAACAAGAATGGGAGATTGCCACGGGATTCAAGAAAAGAAAGGAGTCACACCTGGACACCACCACCCCAAGCTGACAGCTCTGCGATGCTGCAGAGGAAGGAGGGTCAGGATTCTATGATTTGAAGTTGGCCTGGCTGAACAGTGCTCCCAAAGCTCCGCAGCCAAAGGCTCTCTCCCTTCCCACAAACACGGATTCTTTTTGATGTTCCTTACACGGCGAGCAAGAAGAGATAAATTAAAATTGAGAACCTAGAGAGGTCCTTTGATCCTATTGCCTGGAAATATGCATAGGAATATTTTCTCCAGACGTACTTTTGCTATATATGGAAACCAAATGCTGACTAATCATATAAACCTTGTGGTGCCCCAGCACAGCTGTGATCTGCAGCAGAACACTGTCACAATGGCCAGGGGAAATGGGGAAAGCTAAGTAGTTAGCTGTGGTGCTGAGAAAGAAGAGAAAATGGTGATCAAAGGCACTGCAGGGCAGATCAGACAAGTGGAGAGTCTCTAGCTGGTTGACTTTTAAGATGCTAGTGACATATTTATGACTTATTCTTGTATTACTGAACTTTAGCAGTCCCAGTAATGATTATCCATTTTCTGAGTTTATAGAAAAATGATCCTGTATGAGCCCTGCTGACTCTGGGTTTATTGGTTTATAGATAGTTCACAGTGACTGAGCCATTCAGAGGTTTTATCGAGACATATCACGCATCTGGGCTGGGGACAGAGGCACTGGCTGAAGAAGAGGAGGTGGAAGTTGTAATCTGCCCTTATGGCAGGGACACAGGGATGGGTTAGACAGTAGCACAGATATGCCATGGGCAGAGTGACTGCTGGGGGACAATCCAGGCTTTGCTGCTCGAGGGTGGCTGGCAAATACTGGCACTTTTATTTCCTTTCCTTATCCTCTGAAATGACACTGCAACAATCCAAAGAAATGGAACTAATTTCACTTTAAAAAGACAAAACGTGCAGAACTTGTACATTCTTAAAGGGATTTCACTTTAAGGGAATCTATCCCCAAACATCAAGGTGGAACCTCCTGGAACTTCTGTTTTTAAGTGTTCTTAGCTGCCAACGCTGTGCTGCTGCTTTTACGTTGACAGAAGTTTGTGGAAAAACACAAACTGCATCACTAATGATGAAACACCAGGAGAGAACACACACTATCAGTAAACTTACTTAAAAATGGGAGTTGTATTTCCAAGAAAATCAACTTCAAGATAAACCTCTACAGTGCTCCCATTTCATCTTTAAACCATGTTTTGTTCTGATCAAATCTTATTCCTTTGGGATACATCAGTCAACGTGAGCGACCGCAGCATCTAGGGCAACAACTCTATGGCGTGTGTGCAAGTCCAGTGTGGTTTGACGTCCACGTTGACTTGGTTACACTAATCATCTGAGGAACATCTCCCCAGGCTGTCAATGGCACCTGAGCACCTTGCACTCTCTTTGCAGAAGCACATCAAAGACACCGGAGAATAAATACGGAGAATTGTTGGTGTAATTTAAGAGTAAAGGCAGCATGAAATCCAGAGCATTCAACTCAGCATTTAATACTGGAGTTCAGCAGTCATTTACCAAACTCCCAGCACAAGCAATGTGAGAAATACAGATACGAAGAGCAGCCTTTCACATACCTTGAAGTGCTCATCAGTGCAGCATAACTAATTAATGCCTTCGATAGGTGTTAACAACTCCTCCTGCTGTAACGCAGGAAATGCATTATGAGCAGGCAAAGGCAAGTGGCTATAGTTTAGAAGCACAAAGGTGAGATAATGGCCTTCCACATCACTGAACTGTCAACCTCATTTAGTACAAAGCGTGGCATCTGGAGACTTCAAATCATACAGCCGTTTAAAAATATATAGAATGTTAAATTAAATGACAAACACGGGACATGTCACCTTTTAGAGGCAGAAATGTAAAACCAAAGCATATGTTCTCCAACTCTATTTGCTTCAGGATCAGCAATATTTTTGTAACCTCATTAGTTTCTTGACTTGGTTTTCAATATAGAAGGATGGATATACAACTAAGACAGTCATCTTCCACGTGATAGCCTCAATTATGAGTCTATCTTTACTAGCATAATAAATGAAGAACTGTGGGTTTAATTCTTACAGAGAGCCTAGAAGTTGAAAGACAATGATGAAATAATTCTATAAACTGTTAGGGATGAATGTTAGTCTGTATTTTGAATCTAAGATGTGTAAATAATCAACTTTCAAATCTACATTTGCACATAAATTTTCTGGCCTCCACACGTGCTGAACTCCCACTGACAACCCCAGAAGTCCCATGTGGTTAGCACAAGGAAAAGATGACAAACCCCACTCCTGAGCATCACTTGGGTACATCTGCATGGTGCTTCTGCTCTTCCCTACCCTCAACAGCCCCCTTGTACAGGGACCGCATGTCCACCCTCACCGGCCTTGGAGGCTGCGACCTGGCTGACATATCACTGTACTTTAGTCCCATTGCCACTTTAGAGCCCGTGTTCAGCACTTCATGGCATGCACAATCCTTCACTCGAGTGTTATTAAAAGGCTATAACTAGGCCAATAAAGCTGAATTTCATTTGTCTGCACCGGGGCAGCGGTGCCTGCTGATGGCATTGCACACAACATCACGCCCACAGCCAAATTCTTCCTCAGCTACCCACTGCAGATGAGGATCAGTCAGAGGTCGTGATTTAACATTCACTGCAGTCAGGGTATTATGTCAGGCAGAGCTGGTGCCCCCCATACACTTCCCTCCTCATCCCCATCAAAAGGATTTTTGAGCACGAGGAGTATCTGATGCTGCCCAATAACCAAGAGTTAAGTGTCTTGCTGTGCCCTGATCCAGAGCATCTCTGAGCACATGGTTGCACATTCTCCTGAGGACCCATTTCCATAAGGATGGATCCTCTCTCTTTGCAGGGACTAGCACAAACCAACTGCAGGATACTTATTTTTTTGCAAGCCAGATTCCCAAAGTTTTAGTCACACATTGGGTTGGAGAGAACGGAAAAGGCATCAGCAAACACTCTTGAAATAAAATCATGGAACAGTGAAGCAGCACTGGCAGTTTAGGTGACTGTGCAAGAAAGTTTAAACCTTGCTTTCAGCCTCAGTTTTCCAAACATGCTGCCACTCACCAGAGAATGGGTTAAAAAGAAGCGAAAGCAAAGATGAGATGTAAATGATTTAAATGCATGCATATGTTCTTTTGTAAAATGCATAATGCATCTGCAAGGTTTTTCCTCCTATTTTGGACACAAATCAAGGGGGAAATGGCTCGCTTATGATACGGTGAATGTTTTATCTAACGTCAGTGGTGAGATGTACTTCCATGTAAGCAATTCGCTGAGTGCTGTTTGCTGCTCTTGTTTGGAGTTTGTTTGGGTCTTTTTTTTTTTTTCATTAAAAAGCTTAACTAGAAACACTAAACCCAAAAGATTAACACTAGAGTATTTCTTTCCTTCTCCGTGTTCTTTCATGGCAACTTTCTGTCTGTTAAAAAATCCACCGGTAACACAACGAACCTTGGAGATGATCCATGGCCAACTACCGCGTTTGGCACTCGATCACAAATAAGTTTAAAGAAAGTCATCTTTGCTTTTAAAATAGATTTTCAGTGACGGTCAAGCAGCACAGCACACAGTGATTGCTCAGCATTCATGCTCTAAACAATACGGGTGAGAGTCTGAAGAGGTGCTTTTACAATTAATGCAAATGCAGTTAATGGAAATTGTGCTGCAGCAAAGAGCCAGCAAGACCCTTACGGCTACAGTGGCTTCTGTGGATTTTATCGGCGTAAAATATGCGAATGCTACCTTTCTAGAGGCCTCCTTTCCTGGCACTGTCAGCACTTTTTGTAGGGCCCAAACAATTATAGGTGACTACGATTTACTGAGGTTCTAGTTCCTGTACTGCATTTCTCACATCAATAGCACCTCAGAGCAATAACAAAAATAATGCAAAGAACACTGACAGAGCCAGACTTACCAAAGCTAGTGCTTGAACCCAACCAGATACTCATGAGCAAGCACTCGGCCCCTCTGCCAAAGCCTAGCAAATTCCATGAGTTATCCAGAAATACAGGTGGGTTGTACAGGGCCAGGGCCAGCTGCATCTGGGACAGATGCCCAGGCGAACGAGTGCATGTAGGGCTCGCTCAGAGCAGATGTGAGCTCAAGGGAAAGCAGCTGTGCTGGACGGCCCTACAGGTATTCTGAACAATGAACCCAGCACACCAGGCACAAAGGGTCGACTGCTGCTGCCGGGGAGTGACATGAGACAGGAGAGACTTGGCAAGCCAGAGCTTTCTGAAGAGGAGGGTCTGCACCCCACTTGACCTAGGCATGTGGGATTTCTGATAGGACTATTCCAGTCACAGAGCTTATAAAATACAGTTGGAAAGGCTTTTGTGTTGGTTTTGGGATAGCGCACGAAGGGCCGAGGAATCTACTCCGAGGCCTTAAATCTGTGGCCGAACTCCAGGAAAACCCATATGTTAGTCATATTACCACCTTTTTCTGCTCCCTGTGCTGTTGGAAGGGACCACGCCCTATGCAGTAAAGGACAGACAGCCCCAGGGCAAGAGAGGCTCATATACCACTTCTCTTATCTGGAAAATCCTGTGCTAATGATGTGAATAATCCCAAGCCTGCTTTCTGTCATTTACTGACTGTGACCTGCTTGTTTTCACCTTTACAAGGGGAACTGCACCAGGAGGTTTATGTATGTGAAGCACTTGGCTTTACACACTGCCTCCAAGGCTCTGTGTTCTTTCTGGAAGGAGGGGAGGCCCCCGCAGGTTCTCCCCAGCAGCCAGCACAGGGTAAGGCTGTAAGAAATCACCTGTTTGCAGAGTCCCCACAGCTGGAGTCACTGCCAGCCACTCTGTCTTCACACAGCAGGACTGGCAAAGGAGGAGGATGGTGACAAACTGGGGCTTGGCTCACCCCACTCGTGGCTGCTCGCAGCTGGCCCCAGCTTTGGCTCTTTGAAGCAGTCCACACCCACAGCTGCGGCGCTGACTGGCACCCAGGTTAGCTTCGGTTCTAATAAAAATGTGAAATTCAAAGCAATGAAAGCAGTGGGTAAAGCACCATTAAACACTGGCTGGGATCAGGCCAGGGATGGAGTCCAGGCAGGGGGAGGAGCCAACATGACTGGAAGCCGATGGCTATTTCACTGTACTGGGTAATTAAGAAAAACTAAATATTTTCCATCTGTTTCTTCTTTTTTAATACCCCTTACATCACAGAGGCAATAAAACACATACAAGGACCCAAAAGCTGTATTTCAAACTTGGATATAAACATTTCCTTCCTGAAGCAAAGATGTTCCCTGCTGGAAGCAGAAGATAGAGTGAAGAGTCCATGATTCTAACACCCTCAAAGTATGAAAGTGCACCTTAAAACAGAGCAAATGCCTGGCTGTGTTGTGGCTCTGGCCACAATAAATGGTACCATTTTATACGGTACGTACCTACACCCACCCTCTGCTCCCTCACCCATGTCACCCTCTAATGAACAATAGCCACATCCTGCTGATTTGGGATAAATGATGGTGAAAACAGGTGCATACACTGACATTGCATTTAAAAAACTCAAAACTGATGCTTTTGTTTAAGATATTTCAGTATAGATGTAGACAAAGTCTGTGTACAATCTTTCTGCCATGAGCAGTGTGTTGGACCAAATGAACTCTTATTTGATAAATTTGGATTTACTATGAAATGTTGCTGCACCACTTCCAACTGTCCTTGAAAACCCAAACAGTATTGTTGGAGACTGCTTTGAGCCCAGTTTTACACCTACAGGATTAATTGCTTTAAAGAGGTTATAACAACTTATAGTACTCAGGCAGTTGCTGTGCTCAAGGGACATGAACATCAAACCTCGGTTGGTATTTCACAGGAAGCTGAAAGACAAAAGAGCCCACAGAGCCCTGAGCACAAGGCCTGATGCGAAACAGCTCCTGAGAGCAGCAGAGGACAAGCTGGAGGATCTCAGGAGAGCCAGAACCAGCGAGCAGTTGTGATAGTTAAAAACCTGCCATTTGACAGAGCCTGTGGCCCAAGGCAGAGGGGATACACTTAAACCAAGAAATAATGAAGCACGTTTAGAGGTTTTTCAAAGCAAACATGGAAACAGATGAGCAAATACTTGGAGGGGCAGCCTAATGCAGTGAAATCATTCCATCACAATGTCCTTATTATCAACTGCAAAACTGTTTCTACAGCAAAGCTGCCCCTGAACCAACACAGTTTAAAATTCATTTGCAGACGGATGTTCAAATACTCCTGACTTGCACATCTAATAATGTTTTAAGCATATTTTGAACTGTCTGGATTAACAGTCGAGCTTAGAGTCTATTACAAACTCATTAAAACATCAAGATTTGTAAAACGATTCCTTTAAGCACCGCATAAAACGAGCAGAAATGTCAACCAACAGGCTCCTGTGCAAACAGTGCTCGGCATGTTATTTCTGTGCAATCTATAAAAACACAAGTACAGACACTGAGGTTTCTGGATCCCTTGTAAGTTTAACAGTAGCTGGGAGCTCTTAGATCTCCAGCTATAATAAATATTGTATCCTACAGGAGCCCATCGGGAATCTCAGCTCATGTGTTGTTCCACAGAAGATTGTGGTGTCAGATATGATTAGAATCAACACTTTCCACTTATTCGGAGCTTTAAAGCTACCTACACACCACATTAACGGCTCTTAATGAAAGAAAATTAAGGAGCACATCCTATATCCAGGATGGGCTTGCATTAGCTGCTCATACATAGAATACCTTTGCGCGCTCTGGATTTGTTTTACTGGTAAATGGGAGGGGTTCACAAGCCCGGAGCAGCCCAGGCTCTAGCACACTGCTATTCTGCAGCTGCCAAACCATTATCTGAACTGAAGGTGGCTTCCCCAACTGGAAGCCGAGATGTAACACTTAAGCAGTAAGATGCTGCACTCTCGGCATTAATGGACCACTGGAACAGGCATCAAGCAGGTTGTGTGACATGAGAACAACTGTCTAAGCAACAGAGCCCTGCACCAGTGACCATTAACACAGCCCCTGCAGACCTCCCTGCAACTTCTCTTCTTACGTGGAGAAAAACCTCACTGCCTCCCGTTTGGTTAGTGTTGGCTAGGACACTGGGCTTTCTGTTTGTCAAATGTCCTTGCAAACTATCCAAAAATCATGCTAGCAAGGTGAACAAGGTGATCAAATTCAACCCAACACAGCAGGGTTTAAAAACAGTTGTTTTCTGATTTTCACATGCACCCACAAGACTAACTTGTCACAATGGGGTGTTTTCAGCTGATGTGTCAAAATACAACCACCTCAGAAAGGATGAATTGCTTCAATTGCCTCTGGTTGAGCTGAGGAAGCTCACAATAAACTTGAACGAGGAACAACAGTCACTAGCAGGGTAGCACCTACCCCGCCATCACTACATCCTGCTGAGTAGTGCGAGTTCCCACCTCCAGAACCGACAGACTAAGCCACCCACAACCATTACAGGGAGGCAAAAATAAATCAGTACACAAAGACTGGGCTGCCTTTCAGTCACTGTGCCATGCCCTTCCTCTCCAGTGTACTTCTTCTGCCTACAGAAAACACCCACCAGTGTTTTGAGACATTAATGCTACTCCATGTACCCCTGCAGCTGAGTCTTTTCCCAAGCCAGGCAGTGATCCAGCAGCAAGTGCCCAGTCAGTAGTGTCAGGTCATTTTAATTTCTCTGCACATCTCCACAGTCTATAGGGCATAGCTGCTTCTTGATGTAATCATGTACACTGTGCTGGCATCTCGCAGCCTTCTGAAGTCAGTTCTGTCTTAAGGCTCTCTTCAAAAATAATCAGATAACATTTCCTCAAATTAGATGAAACAAATCAAGTTGAAAAAATTCCAAGTCTGAGGGTTTTGTAGCATGCAGCTCACACGAGCACACACACAGACATTTAGCAAGAGAGATGAGCAGGGTGGAGAGCGCATGGGCACACATGAGAGCACTGAGGAAACAAAAACACCCCAGTGTATTGCACACTAGCACTGTCCTAGGAGTAATTTTTGACTCAGTGTATTGAATAGATACGATATGAACAGAATTGGTCTAGAAGTTATTCCAGGAAAGCACTGTAAATTAAAGGTATTTAAATTTAAGCTGACAGCATGTAGAGGTACAAAACAATCAGTGCTGGGTATCTGTTTTTCCAGTTCCCAACCAGGTGATGCCCTCTAAGAGCAGCTTGTTATGTGACCATTATTAAAAGCTCTCAACTGCTGTGAAGAACAGACCAAGGGCCAAATCTCTTCCTTGGCTTCAAAGCTCAGCATTATACTTGCAAGATCTGAGCGCAATCTCTATCTGCAACAACAAACTACCTTTATACCATCCAGGTAATTACAGGTTCAGGTCAAGGACTCCAGACCATATTGATTACATCTCTCTGCAACAAGGACCCTCCAGCGCTGGCCGGCTCCGCTCAAGCAGGGCAGCTCAAGTATCCGTGACGCCAGGGCTCCCTGGGCCCTACCAGCACCCGTAACGGGAAACCAGCCACCGCTCAGCCCTGTCAGTTATTGCCTGTGGCAGTAAGGACAGCCTGGGAATTCATAATGTTGGTGACTTCATCTGCCAGCTGCATTCACACATCTTTACTACCTGAATAACTGATCTCCGCTACTCCGAGGCAGCACTTTCTGCTGTACAGCATTTGGGAATAAATATTTGATCACGCATACAACAGAAGAGAGCTCAGATGGTTTAAGGTGTGACAGCACAAGTGTTTATTAAATTCTGAGTGAGAGCACTGCTGGACAGTAAAAATTTGTCCCATGGTCCCTATCTCACAGGTGTGGTGATGGACAATAAAAGATCCTTCACAGGCAGTGGGGGAGAGAAGGAGGGGAGGCAACCGTCTTCCCTCACAAAACTCAGTTTTCTGTTCATCAAACACTCCGCAGGCAACAAGCTCTGTGTCCATGGCCAGGCAGTCACACACAAAAGAAAGGGAAGTACTAAATTACAGGCCAATTTTAAGTGGGCATTGATTGAAGTAACCAGAAGAGAGCTCAGTACTGTCAGAGTTTCATACAACAGCAATAAACAACCTTCATTAAAAAATGATGTGCACCCTTAAGCACGTCAGGGTTCAGCGAAGAACATAAAGGTTCCCCCATCCCTTTGCACAACCACGGAGGGGGGGGAAAACCCCTCTTTGCTCTTTTTCTACTATTTAGTTTTATTCATTAAAAATTCTTTCCCCTCTCCAACATCTGTATTTGTCCTAAGAAAGAAAGAAATTGAGATCTCTGAGGAGGAGGAAAAGGCTGATACAAAACAGAGATCAGACAATTTCTTTGTCAACACTTTCTTCCTCTGCTGACAACGCAAGAAAATCATTACTTGACTGATGGGCAAGTGTCAAAACCCTCTTTGTGTGAGGGAACACACAGGGCTTTTCATAAACACACCCAGGCACACACGGTTCTTTTAACAGAGAAGGATTGAATTAACAGCTATGGCTGAGCATACCTGCGTACCTGAGTCCTCCACCACATTTGGTACAGTTTAAGGGCAGCGCTCACCCTCACGGACACATCACAGCTGCGAGATCAGATTTACTGCCAGCAGGGATAAGAGGCTAAACCTTTCTCTGGAGATTCTCTGAAAATTCAGCATTGTTCCATGCAGATATCCTAACCTTCCTCCACCCTCCACTGCCTGTGTTAGTTATTAGTAGAGCTCTCTCAGGTTGGATTGTTTGGGTCTGTAACATGTGTGACACGCAGCATTCACCCACAGGCTGCAGTATAAGAATTCAGAAAGGTGCCTGGAATACTCAATTATGTGTCTAGCCTACTTGTCTATTTTCTAGCTTAGTCTCCTTTATTCCTCAGCTGGCTGAAAATCATATCTAATGCTTGTCACATCGAAGGGAAGAACAGAATTCAGCGCACGCAGGTGATGTAAAGTGTTCAGGACGTGCCTACAGAGTGATCTGCTGAAACACAGCCAGCTCATTCAGCAACAAGTGTTTATGTCAGTTGCAGTACAGATTTCTGTCTTGGGGTTGGTTAGGCTGGTGTGTGACCTTCAGAGTGCACAGAGGGCACTCTGAAAAGTTTCTCCTCCATCTCTAGTGTCTGATGAAGTCTTAAATGTAACCTGACTTTCCAAGACTTACCCCACCTTTGCTCAACCCAATGCAACCAGCCAAAAGGACAGTGTATCGTTAGTGAGTTTGCAGATGACACTAAGTTGGGTGGGAGCGTTCATGTGCAACAGGGTAGGGAGGCTCTTCAGAGAGACTTGGGATAGATTGGAGCAATGGGCCAGTGTTAATGGCAGGAGCTTCAATAAGGCCAAGTGGCAGGCCCTGCACTTGGGCAACAACAACCCCATGCAACGCTACAGGCTTGGGGAGATGTCGCTGGAGAGCCATCTGACAGAGAAGGACCTGGAGCTTCTAATTGAGAGGAAGATGAATATGAGCTAGCAGGGTGCCCAGGTGGCCTGCAGAAATAGTGTGGCCAGCAGGAGCAGGGAGGTAATTGTCTCCCTGTATTCAGCACTGCTGAGGCCACATCTTGAGTACTGTGTCCAATTTTTGGGCACCTCAGTACAAGACAGATGTGGAGGTGCTGGAGCAGGAGCAGAGGAGGGCAACCAAGCTGATGAAGAGCCTAGAGAATAAATCTTTTGAGGAAAGACTGAAAGTGCTGGGGCTCTTCAGTTTGAAGAAGAGGAGGCTGAGAGGAGACCTCATCACTCTCTGCATCTACCTGAAAGGACATTGTGGAGAGGCTGGTGCTGGTCTTTTCTCTTGTTCCCTTTTAGAACAAGAGGGAATGGGTTCTAGTTACAACAGGGGAGGTTTAGACTTGATTTTAGAAAAACTTTTTTCAGAGAAAGGGTCGTCAGGCTTCCCAGGGAGCTGTGTTTAAAGATTGTTTGGATGAGATGTTGAGGGATACGGTTTAGGGGTAAACTTGTGAGGTAGGGCAAATGCTCGGACTCAATGATCCCAACCAGAGTGATTGTGAAAAGCCTCCACACTGCTTCAGGAAGGACAAACGCAAAACACACACCTGATTCTCACGCTGTGTGGGCAGTAGTGGCTCTTCAGCTGCCTTGTGATTACCATTGTGAAGGGCTTACTGCTTTACAAAGATTTGAACTCTGTGTTGTCCCTTTAGCTCTTCTAACTGCCAGTCTGGAACAGCATCTGGAACCACAGTGCATTGCAGCCCAGAGGGGAGCCATGCATATGACTGAAATGTGTGCACTGAGGGACAAATGTCCAGTAGCTTTAGGTGACTATGATTTTTGCAAACTTTTCTTAAAGAGTAAAGAAAAAAGACTATTTTAGGAGGATGTTAAAGCTAGGTAACATAACCCAATTGCTAATGTGTAGAAATGTGTATTTTAAAAACTTACCCAAGTAATCTTTACAGGTACAGCCATCCACCTGGAAAATGCTGCTGCAAATTTTCAGTATCAAGAACAATATTAGGGTTTTGTGCTTCTCAAAGAAAAATTTTTAAAATTATCTTGAGAGAACACTGTCATTAGTTTATCTGGGTTTACAGACGTGTGAGTAAAAAATAAAGACACAAATTTCTTATTACATTCAACATCAGAGTTGCCACCAGCAGGGGAGAAGGAAGGAAGCTATTGCAAATGGCAGAAGAATAATGGAAGATGATAAACATGTACTTGAAACCTTTTGATAGGAAGAACAAGCGATGGAGTTAGATAAGACAAGGCGCCACGCTCGTTGTATCTCTAAGCAACGGGCAATCAAACAGCCAGATAAGCATCTTCATAAAGTGCAACAGGCTCGAATGCGTGGGTCAGGACTGAAGAATCACTTCCTGGTTCAGCCTAGGCAGGAAAAAATTTATGACCTACTTAAAAATCCTTCAAATCTAAACATGTACGTTCCAATAAATTTGTTTTCCATGAAGAATGTAAATCATCTCGGGCATACCTCAGTAATGGCAGGAAATGAGAACTCACAGTAGAGGACCAGAACACAAGAAGGGGCAGCGTTATACAGGAACTGCATCGAAAATAAAACCTTGCGATTCACAGGAGGGCTTAATGCAATTTTCTGCACATCCCAAGGGTGGGAAGAGAAGAGAGGATGACAAAAATAGGCTTCTTCCCTTTGCTGGGCTCCGTTACAAGAGCAGCGCGAGATTTCAACAAACAGAGAATGGTTTTTACCTTGTGTCTCCTTTACTCTGTAGCACAATTCACACCCTTAAACCATCACACACAGCCTGGCATATCTACACTAATGTTGGACCAACTGCTTCTGCCTGAGGAAGGACGAGGCTCAGGCCATACAAAAACTGCAAAGAGCTGGTAAAGTCCCCAAATCAAAAATCAATTCAAACCCCAACTGTGTGGCAGTGAAGTTAAATAAATTACTGCTATCAGCATGTCTCTAACAAAATCCATTTAGTGTTTCCCAGAAACTTATGAGGTGCTGTAACAGAACTGAGTCACTGCTCTACAGTAAATATATTTTCAGTGTCATCACAAGTTACACTATTGACTCTGGTGATTTTAATATGGACACACATGCTAAAGACATTACGCACAGAGCTTCATCACATCCATTTTGTATTAACAAAACACTTTGGGAAGGTTGTTTAGCACAGAAGAGACACAGTCCTGTGTGGTTCCTTGAGTCTATTGCAATAATACGGTTTTGGAAGGCACTGTGGTTACAGAATGGTCCTGTTTCAGAATGATTACACATCCCTGCTGTAGGGTAATGGCACTGATCTGTTCATATGCAAGAGGAAAAAGGACCAACCACCCCGATAACCCAGACCTCTCTTATCTGTATCAGCTGGCACAGGCACGTTGAAGAGTGAAGAACAGCTCCGCCATTAATCACCCTGAATTTGAGGTGTCAGACAAGTAAGCAGAAGCACTCTATGATCAAGCTTGTAATCTTTTGGGGGGTAACAGGCAGTAGATGAAGTAGTCCAGAAAAATCATAACCAATATATTTCTGTTTTCTTCCTTATCAATTTTTTCCAAAATTACCACGTCATGGAATAGGCCAAATACAATTCCCTTTACATAACCAGCATCAGATGTTTGCCTAAGCTCCACATGAATTAACTTAGCAAGTTCTAAATATTTGAAAATGGAATTTATAACGACAGTCCTCAACATCCAAAGTAAATGCAGTTATTATTGAACTCGGTTATAAACACATCTAAGAAATACCCTCTAATACCCAAATAAATTCATTTGGCAAACAATGCAATATCTTGGCCTCAGAATTTATATCAATAGCAAACAGAGCCTGGAACAGGAGCTTTTATTTTAACTCGCTTTAAAACAACCTTCAGGAACCAGGTTCTGTATGTGTTACAGTCTCTTTTTACAGTTTAACCTCAATCCAATCAGCAGTCCCCGGGGATTTTCAAATCGCTACAGATTAAAATCCTCTCTGACTTGGACTGTTTGACTAATGCTGTGTGTTTAATAATTCTACTTGTGAGAGATTTTATTTGACAAAATCCTGCTGTGTGGACCCCTCAGACGCTATGCAGCTGTACTAGAGTATAAAGCTCTGCTGTCCTTGTTTCTTTACACAGACTATACCCTACCACTGAGAAAAAAAATGGAAGGAAACTTTATAGCACATATATTACCGTGTTGATATTAACAAAACCACTGTAGTATTAAATTTACACGCTCTTTTAGAGCGCAGCAGTGAAAATGTGCCTATTACACAAACATTAGATAAACTATCCTGTTGCCTGGGCCGCTCGCAGAAATCAATTACCTTCGTGATTACATTTCAATGAAAGCTACTTTATAAATGAGATGGAACTGTAATATTCTGTGCTTTAGGCAGTCATTAATAAAAGCGCTTCAGTGTTAGTGTTTGCAAATGTTCTGCTTTTTAGTTTAGGCAGGGCTTTTTTAGCATTCTACAGCACACGTTAAACTTGGTGTAAATACTGGGTTCACATTTTACTACAATGCTGTGACTTTGGATTTCAGTAGTAAGAAGTCAAAAAAAAAGTCATCATGATGGTAGTTTTCAGCAAGTTTTTGTATAAGGTGGCACTTACCCCATTGTGCAGCTGAAAATCATGACATCCTTTTAAGTGCACAGCAATGGTTAGTGAACACGTTACCAGACACAAAAAACCCCCCCCCGAGATTGGTGAACACCATGAAAATAAAAAAAACCTCCACAAAATCAACGTATTTCTACCTGAGGTAGCATCGATCACCGTTGAAACTCCTCTGCGGTCAGAAACTGGACGTGATGACCCCGGCATGCTAACAGGTTCTGAGCGAACAGGCTGAATCCTAAACAACAAGTAAGAGTCACCACCTGTGTCAGAGCCAATGCTCAAGAGCTTTAAGTGAATCACAAATCACCATCAGCTGAAGCAAGGAAGCAACCATGGATTTTGAAATCAGGCAACTGCTGAAAAGTTTTGGTTTCCTCTGCTTTGTGGAGTCAAGATCTGCATAAACTGTGTAGAGGCAGCTTGAGACTCTGCACAAAGTGAGTATCCCCAAACTATGTCTCAAAGGTCAAAACTCACCTTACTCAAACTGGTTAAAAAGCTTCTAGCACCCTCCTTAAAAGCAACATTTTCATTGTTTAGGAGAGCTCAGGAGAAAACAGACATCTGTAATTGTGTGTTTCTTTTATAATACATTTCTCTCTTTATTTAATGTATGCTTCCTCTCTGCATAAATATGAGTATGTACAATTACAAAGTGATGTCTTTGACAGCTACAGCCTTACTTTGGGGAGTAATCACCCTTTTCAAACCCATTTATTTTTCAGTCCAAGGACAATCTGCCTGGTTTTAATGGGATTAGTCATATTATCCATCTCTCTCATTTCGCTTGTAAGAGTTTCAGACAGGCTCCCAAGCAATCCAAGTCCATACCACAGAACTTTGGACTTTGAATCACATGCAGAGTCAAAAGCATGGAAAGTCATTAAATCTTGAGAGCTACTGGGCTGGACACAGAAACACAGGGTGCCTAAAGCACTTCTGACAAATCACTACCTGTCACTAAATAGAAACCCTTATTTACCTTCCTTCTCCTTCCTTCCCTAAGCCCAGCCCCAGCCCCTAGTTCCAATTCAGCCAATGTCTAAAACCAGATGAATTAAATAAATGACAAAGAATTCCAAGAAAGGAAACAAATAAAGGGGGAAAAAAAACCAAACCAGGGAAGGGAAGAACATTCCAACAGTCCACTTACTGTTCCAACATGCTGACTACTTCACAATCAGCATCTGAATCTGTGGCATAAAACTTCCACTCATGTCTGAGAAAATCAAATCAATTTCTGAATTTATTAAGCAATGCAGAAAATGAGCAAGGCCACCAGACCTTGCACTGTCTTTCACTGTCATGAAAGGGCAGCAGAAATGAATTTGAGCTGCCTGGCCTGGATGAATTTTTGCTGTTGTTGAGGCACAGGCTCTTCTCAGACTTTCATCTGGACAAGCTCGATGAAAACTATTACACATTGGACACAGGTGGCCTCATTTAAGCATGGGGCAGGTTATTCACACAACAAATGTGAAACAGCTTGGAAATCGATTTTATTTTTACCTGAGACTGTTGAGATCCAGATCATCTGTATCAAAGTCCAGAAGAGGCTGCGGCGTGTCACTGGGACCGTGTGACTGCAGCACTGAAGAACTGGATGAGATGACGGTGGTTTGGCCTGAGGGATGGATTGTTTTGAACTGGAACTGTGGACCCATCCACAGGCGTCGATGAGGCCCAGTGTGAGTCACGATCTCGACCTGGGTGAAGGGAATATGGGGAAAAGCTTAACAGAAAACTGCAACACACTGACTCCCCAAAATCCTGCTGTTCTCAAGCAATGAGAGGTGTTTGTGTCATTGATTGGAAGAAATGTTCAACAAAGGAAAACTTGGAGCATCTCTGCTAGAGAAAGAATGCCCTAGCCAAAGCCAAGAGCTTCTGGCAGAGCTTTGAAAGCCTGAGAACCACCAGCCTGAGGACACTGCACCCTAGTTCTTAACCCCTTCTTAAGATCAACAGTTCATCCTGGCTATCACTTTAGTCAGCCCTGTCCATTCATCCACTTGCCATTATCCTGAACACTAAAAAGCTGCTCTTGTGGCAACAACCAGGGGAACACATTTCTATGTGCATTTACAGATGGACTGGTCAAAGTCCACCCCCCTCAGATAAACTTAGTCCTGCCCAGGTCGAGGATGCTCTGTCTACAAGCAAGCTGTTACAGCTTTGTTACGGCTGCTTTCTGGAAGTTCACACATTAAACTGTGCTGCTTCACATGTATATGTGATCTGTATTTCAAATCCAAGCTCTTAATTACTCTTGGCATATCAGAGGATACCACTGGCAGAGACCATCTTGCTGGTAAGCCATGAGACCTGTAGCAGACAGAGATGTGAAGTGAGCTGGGAGACACTGGGCAGCCCAGCTCACACTCATTCCTACACAGATGTCACATAAACGTGTACGTGCAATACATGGAAGGGCAGCTACACACAGGTATGTTAATTCAATTGAAATTAGAGCAATTAAAACAGAAGTAGGAGTGTTTCCCAGCAATGAAAACACACACACCTAGTATATAATGGGTGTATAGGAGATACGCATCTCTGTTTATTTGAAGAGATACTCAGACAACACAGAAGCTTCTCAGTTCCACGCCTACTTCCAGAGGGCTGTCTAACAAACCATAATTGCAAATATTCAGATATTCCTCGAGGTAGCGGCTCCCAAAGAGAGTCTGGACACGAACACTTGAAGAAATGTTATTTCAGCAAATGAAGCAGCCATGGTATTTTTAGAATGCCTTTTCCCACTGGTAACCTTAAACCCGATGAGTGTACTAGCAGTGTACTAGGAACCTTTCTTAACTCCTTGAGAAGCAATTTTAGACACTGGATTATGTTGTTCCAAGCTCTCTGCTAACTTAAGAGGACAAATGCACAGCCTGTTCAGCTGTTTCCATCTCTGCATTTAACGTAGTGTAATTCACACTGACTGTAGACGTTTCTGAGGCGAGTAGCTTTTATGTAGCAGTGTAAATTAGGCCACAGATAAAGTAATCTGTGTATTTTAAGCTTGAAACCATCAGTGTCACAGAGCCGAGAGGTAAACAGATGCCTTTGCAATTTTACTGAGGCTATGGCCAGATGTTCCTGTTCACTCTCCTGTTGTGTGCAGGACAAACATATTGTATCTACTTCACACTGACAGCACACATTACCCACTGTTCTAATTGAAAAGTTGAAGTGAAGGGCAGTGTTTTTTCACCACATGCTGTTACTGTTGATAACAACACTTTAATTCTGAAAAACATACTTGCACTTTAGGCTTAATCGAAAGTGGCTTGCTCAGACAACAACAGCATCTTCGTGCTCAAGAGAGAGATCATCACTCGTCACTCAGCAAAAATTAAACATTCTGGAAGCATCCTCTGGATTATCTGCGTTCTGTGACATCACTTGAGATTATTTTATAAGAAACATAAAAGCCCAGCTGATGTCACAGAACACAGATGTATTTCCATTTACTCTGCTAAAGGGGTAGCCATGATGAAGTTCAAGCAGTCCTAAGTTCCTTTGACATATTTTCCGAGAATTCACAATAAATCAGTCCCCATAATGTAGGTCTGCGTCACTCCCATTTTCCTGCGGTTTCCCACTATACCAGAAAGTCACCAGAGCAGTAAAATAAGCAAAACTATCCAAACAGTACTGGAGAGGGAAGGTGGAAAATTACAGGTGAAATCTTGACCCGTGTAAGCTGAAGGATAAAATTCCTGTTGGCTACAGATTGAGTAGTTTCACTACTTCATAATCTGACAAATTAGAGACAGCACAAGTAAGTTGAGATCTATCAATGTGCTGCCACATATGAAAACTTGGGCCAGGTAAGTGGATTCACATGAGTCAATTCCCCGACGAACGCTGCTCCATGTGGAAACCTAACGTCTCATTTCAGGAAAACGCTGGGTATGATTTATTCGCCAGTGGGAGAAGCAAATCACATCCACGAATATTTCATATTTATGCCATGCAGCCCAGCAACACATTTAATGCATCACTTCCATAACACGACGGTTCTTAAACCAAAGGAAACCCACCTAATTTGTCAGGATGAATTCCATGTATCAGGTACCCTGTAATTGCTTTGGTAAATCCGGAGCATTTATAACTTTTATTTATTTATTTAGCTCCAACCATCTATTTCTAACAGGAACTAATTCTTAGTGCATTATTCATGACCTGCATTCTTAAACTGAAATCATGTTTTGAGTAAAAGAGTCCAGTATGCACCGAGTTCTTAAAGAGAAGCTTCACTGACTGAGACAAGCCATAACTCAATGGAATTACCAGCAGGAAATGCAATAATTTGGAACCAGAAGAAGAAGGAAGTAAATCAGTTCATCCACCAATTTTAGGTAACAATGCCATAGGTATTGCACAGGGCATAATGGAGCAGGCTTCATCCTTTTGCCAAGCCAACTTCCGTTATTCATGTCTGAAAAGGGCTGTGTCGAGAGAAAAAGGCAGGGGTAACTTTCTGCTGCCAAGTGAAACTTCCTTCTTCATCCTGAACTTCCCAAGGAAGTGACTGGTGCCAGCAACAATGGAGATTTTCTAGGGGGTTTCATACAGCCTGTGTAGTTTGCAGGAAATGTAAGGGCCATCAGACTCACACTGGGTAAGTCGGGAGCAAAGCTGGTTTTACACAGCAGCACCCATGACCTGCTGGAAATGGATTTCCCCACTTTGAGGACAGCTGTGAACTTTACTCCCAGAGGACACTCTTAGGGCTTCACTCCTGAACTGGAAGGCCCCCACAGCATACCTGTGAAAGCCACTCCTCATCCTCCTGCCCGCTGTGGTCAGATGCTAAGCTGTCATATGACTCATGCCGAGTGATCGGTCCAGGGCTGCCCGGTGGAACCACTGAAAAAAACCAAACCCAGAAAATGGAAAAATCAGATTGAAATGGTTTTTAAAAAGCTTCTTCAGGCAGTTATTGTTACAGCAACATTTATATTTTCCTAAATCTGTGACAGTCTGACAGAGCACAAGAAGAGCTCAAATAGTGACATTCAAAGCAATGAAAAGATTTCTATTCTTTGATTTGAGCGTACAGAGCCAGCCACTGCCTCAAGTACTGACTGAACACAGAGAACCCCCCAATACAGACAACCACCATCTGTCTGGATGAATTTAACACTGAGAACTGCCACTGTCGATGATCTAACCCTTTACCACAAACTCTTCAGAATCTGCACTGTGCTGAAGCACACTGACAAAAGCTATCCCGAGGCACTGACTTGAGACCCAGAGCACTGCCAAGACATCCTGCACTCAATTATCACTCTCAATTTTATGTTAATGAAGAACATTTAAAGCTGCCTTTGAAAACAACTGGATTTTTAGGGCTTGACTGGAAGTGCTTCATTGCAGTGTCATCTTTCCTTGACAGCACTAACAATACACCAAAAATCCAGACCAAAGTAGAGCTTGATGTTTCTTTTGCTACAAAAACTAAACATGGAGATTATTTTGTTAAACTGTACAATACAAGAAATTCTGTATTCAAGAGTTGTGCTGCATTGCAGAAATACTCCACTGTCACTTTGGACAGACAAGACAACCACTAGTGATAACTAGAAAGAGCTACTAATTCAAACTGAGAGACACAGAATCACTCTGATTGGAAAAGACCCCTGGGATCATCGAGTCCAACCATCTGAGTTCATCACCAAGTTTACCCCTAAACCAGATCCCTTAACACCTCATCCAAATGATCTTTATACACATGCAGGCATGGCAACTCAACCACCTTCCTGGGAAGCCCATTCCAGTGCCTGACCACCCTTTCTGTAAAAACATTTTTCCTAAAATCAAGTCTAAACCTCCCCTGTTGCAGCTTGAACTTCTTCCCTCTTGTTCTGTCAATAATTGCTTGTGAAAAGAGACCAGCACCAACCTATCCACAACGTCCTTTCAGGTAGCTGTAGAGAGTGATGTGGTCTCCTCTCAGCCTCCTCTTCCTCAAACTGAAGAGCCCCAGCTCTTTCAGTCTTTCCTCAAAAGATTTATTCTCCAGGCCCTCCATTAGCTTAGTTGCCCTCCTCTGCTCCTGCTCCAGCACCTCCACATCTGCCTTGTACTGAGGTGCCCAAAAACTGGACACAGCACTCAAGATGTGGCCTCACCAGTGCCAAATACAGGAGGAGGATAACCTCCCTACAAATTCATCAGGTCAGACACAAGCTCCAAGAAGGCTGTAACTCCCTGATGTTGGAGCATCTGCTCACAGTCCTACCACAGATCTGAAGGTGGGTACATTTTTTGGTTTGACTCAGTACTGGATCTGTCCACAGCACTCATCAGCCAACCTCTGCTTGAGAGCCCCACACAAACCTGACATGACTGCATCTGGCTAAACAGCTACAGCTCTGCTGTTTCCAAAACACAACAGTTTTACACTCCAGTGTTAAGATACTGGACAATTCCAAAATTAAAGCCAATATTTCTGTATAATCTAAAAAAAATTACACGAAGTTTTAAAACTTTATTTTTACAAACTGTATTATTACAGGGTCGACCTTTATGTGTCAAGTTTCCATCCACTACAAATTTTTACAGCCCTGTTATAAACCCCCAATAACAGGAGTTTATAATGGCAAAGCAGACACAACTGGAACTGTAAACACAGAACGGCGCCTCAATGACATGAACAGCAGAGGGTTTTCATAAACCCATAGGCTACAGAAATAAAGGGATTTTCGTGTTGTTTGTGTAAATGGGTACTGGAACCCAGCCTCGGCAGAGAAGCCACTTCTAACACCTCTGTATCAGAGCGTCCTTATCCTGAAACCTGAAAATACCAACTTTGGTTCAGGGCCAAGCCTAGTAAAGGATTACTCAAAGCACAATGCTTACGAGGACATATTCTTACAAAATGCTGAGGTTTTGCTATCGGGTCCCAAGTATCTGCCACGTGCTCTGAAACCAGAATGATCTGCGTACGCACACACCTCGGCGACACCAGCACTTGTTTCAGCAGAGCCTGCTCATCAGTTTTTCAGATAGTATAGAAACTACGTTCATCTGCTGCGATACAGCCGTGACAGATGTGAGTCAAGGGAAGAGGGATGCGTCTGTCTAGCATCTCTCAAACTGGTATTTAGACACATACCTCCCTGGACTGCAAACAACTGACGATTCACAACAAATATCTAAATCCCAAAGCCTAATGCCCATGCGCCTTCCAAGTTCATATTTGAAACTGATTAAACAAGCCCATTATTTGGACATGTTTTGCTGTTGTCCTAACCTTCCTTGTATCTCCTGCCTCCTCTACAACAAATTCTACTGACTGCCTGGTTCTGAGGGCATAGCTGATCAACTGCAAGCTTTGCTGTTATGGAACTCTGCTAACAAACTCTTCATGACTCGGAGCAGATGTTTTTGCTTTCAAACCAACAGGAACTTTATGGACTGTTCTGAATTTTTTTTCAAGTTCTTTCTATCCCAGGGACAACTCCAAGAGCTGTCAAGATTAGGGGAAGCTGCTCTTCAGTGACTAGCTGCAAAATCACCAGCCCAGGGAGCAGCACCCACCCTGCTCTGTTGCTGTGCTTCTCCCCTGTATAACACTATTGCATCTTCCCAAAGATCCAAAACGCTCTACAGGGAGAAAGAAATCCCAGCTGGAGCAGGGTTTTGGTCCCTCTCCTGAGGAACCACAGCTTTGCCCACACCGTTCCAGTGCAGCTTCAGAGTGCAGCGTTAACTCTTTTTACCAAAAAAAGCGACGACACGCAGAATTCCATGAAAAAAGCTCTGCCTTAAAGAGTTCACCAGCAGGGCAACAGTGATAAAGCCTTGGCTGAGGTCAAACCTCAGTAATTTATTTTGCTATTTAATAAAAGAGCGTTTATGTACCACACCTATCACAAAAGCAGGCATTTAAAGAGGGTCTGGTTTTGATAGCCAGATCCCATAATGATGGGCCCAGCCTTACCACAGGCACAATGGGCTCAACTCCAACTGCCCTTAGCAGGAGCATATAGGCTTGGCTGAGTTTTGACGTCAGTGATGCTCACTGGATACCTGCCACGGCTCATTGCTGATTACAGCTGTATGTATGGCCAGGCTTGTCATGTTAAAAATGGACTTTACGGTATAGGGACAAATGTGTCCTAAACACATAAGGCTGATTCTTTCTTCATTTCAGGGTCACACACCTCTTGCAATGGCATCGAGTTCCAAGATGAGATTAAGTCAAGCCCGGAGGGACATTCCCTGCAATTTGAGCTCAAAAGTAATCTTTTCTTTTCCAGATTAACTCTTTGAAAAGTCTGAATTCACACTGGAAATTCTGGGTTTGCATCTGAGCTTTGCCCATTTTTCATTGTCTGCTGTTCTTACAGCAGCATTAGGAACAAACATATCAAACATCAGAACGCAACGGAGTCTGTCTGGTCTAGAAATACACAAATTTGTACAATTCCCCACAGAGTGCTAAAAGTACAAAGAAAATGACTGTTTAGTAAAATCTAAGGTGAGAATTAGAACACGCAGCTTCTGTTTTGGCTGTACAACAGGCCATGAGTTGCTACAGTTTGCTCAGAAATGCTAAACACTCCCATGAGCATTCCAGGTCACTTTTCAAAACCTGGAGTGTTCTCTACAGCTTTGCTGTAAATACATGGCAAGGGGCAAATATGTCTTTGAGCTGCTCAGAAATGATAGTGGCACCTTTAAACTCTGACTTCTTTCAAGTGACGAGTGATTTGCGCCAATGCTAAATCTGGAAGATATTCCTGTTCCTTCATCCTGAACCAGTTCTCATGAACCACTTCACTTTGAACTAAGCGAAATCTCAGTCAAAACTGTTGTTCATCATCTACTTTCTGGTCTTGATCACTGTCGTCTCATTTTCTACCACAAAATATAAGAGGTTCCACATAAATATGAGAAGGAACTTCTTCCCAGTGAGGGTGACAGAGCCCTGGAAGGGGCTGCTCAGTGGGGTTGTGGAGATGTTTAAAACCTGCCTGGATGTGTTCCTGCGCTATTTGGTCTAGATGGTCCTGCTGTGGCAGGGGGATTGGACTAGATGATCTTTCAAGGTCCCTTCCAATCCCTAATGCTCTGTGATTCTGTGAAAATCAAGGGTGCAGGTGCTTACCCATCAGCTAAGGTGATTTTTTTTTCAGTTTACAAATTCCCTTCTCTGCGGTTCCAGGATTAAATCTTAGTACTGTATTGAAGAAAGATAATTAAATGCAAGAGTCTGAAAAAGCCAATACAATACAAATTTAGTCGTTTGTGTGATAAATGTTAACACCAGGAAAACCGTGCAGAAGTGACTGCAGAGACAAAAGTTTCAGCACAAGCCAAAAGCAAGGCTGAAATACAGCCGAGCTGATGTTCCTCTGGAGCTCTACCACCCGATTCACAGAGTTCAATGAGTAAGTAGGAAAAAAACCCAAACCACTGTTTTGAAATCTTGCCATGATATTTAGTGACAAATAAAGAAAACAAACGATTTCTATTAACCTCCAATAATTTCCACAGGTGTTCCTGACACGTGAGCAAGACCTCGACAAATCCATAGGCTTGATGAATATTGGAATTAACAGTGGGTTTGTTCATAGATGGGCTAATTATACAATAAATGCCCAGACCTAAGACAAATCTTTATTCACGCAAAGTTTATAAATTGTTGTCTTTCAGCAGCAGAGAAGTGTTGGAACAAAGAAACGCTACAGCTCAATTGTAGCATGTGCGCTTATGGTTTTAATTTGTGAACAATAAATCATTAGTTTTCCTTAGTTCTGTGTGTGACTTGAACCAAAAGGTTTTCATTTTCTCATTTATATAAGCTTTACACCATTCGGTTTAATGGAGAGCTAGAGATGAAATTCCCAACGTGCCCTTCTCTGAGGGATGTGTGTTTGTCCAAATGAAGAGCAAACAAAGGCATTTGCAGACTATAAAGTCTATTTGCTCAGTGCTGCCTGCCATACGCAGGCCTGCAGACATCCAGAGAGCTTTTCTTTCCTTCAGCTGAACACACAACATTTACAATTTGAAATAAGATTCCAAAGAAACAGAAACCATGTTCTCTTAGCTAATTCATTAGCTGAAGTCTGCCCTGTGCCCATGAGATGTCTGTGGCAGAACACAAATGGCATACCCCTTGCTTTGGTACAAATTACACACTAACATCTGATTCTGATGCTCTTTCTGTGGTTCCCAAGTTGCATTCAAGAAGATCATAGGTGGTTTAGAGACCTGAGGTAATCCCATGCTTGTCAACAAGCTTCACGAGTACTCTGAAAATCCAGCTGCGCGATTTGAATGATTTACTTCATGCTGCTTCTGGGAGCGGTGGCACATTAGTTACATCACGTTACCCAGGACAAGCTGAATGTGACAGCTCTGGTTTAGCTCCGTGTGCAGACACTTCAACGGTTTCACCTTTTTTCCGTCTTGTAGATGTGATCTCACTTCCAGCAGAGGTTGGGTTGGGTATCCTGCAGACACATTTGCCATGGAGTCCAAGTCCAACAACTGCTTGGCGAGTTTCGCTGCATGGGTGTTCCTAAATCTTCTCCTAGCGCAGAGCTCTGTGCTGGCTTGTCTCTACCTCTGCTCCAGTCTGACAGCAAAGACCAGGTTTCCAGATTTTCGCTTCAGACAGAACACTTACAGTCATGTTTAGAATAAACCGTTGGCACTTTGGCAGGATCTCCATGTATTTTCACCTGTGCCTACATTTTTCTGAATAAAGTTCAATGCATTTTTCAGTGGGATCATGCCGTGCAAATGAAAACATCCTCCTTTACTCAGAACTCCTCTCCACTCATTTTCTTAGGCCTTTCTGAGCATTTTGCATGCACAAACGTAAAATTAAGCTAAAAACTCCCCTGTAAAGCAAGAGCCAGCCTAACAGCTATTTCACATCACCAGCTGACCTCTAGATTTATTCATTCATTATTTGTAGGTTGCCCGCAGTTTATTAGGTGCTTTAAAGATCCTCCATTCTGTGTATCAGCACTTGAATCTCACAGGAGTAGGGAGGTCTGTAATCAGCATATGAATTCTCCGTGTTTTTTCCTCACTTTGATGAATGCTTTAGTTGCTCATCACTTTACACTGGTCTGATAGTGAACAGCTTGGTGCTTTTTTTTTCCTTAAAAGGTGCTGATTAGGTGTTTAGGCTTCATGATTACGGCTGTTATATGTTTACTGTGTTTAAGTCCAGCTTCTACTTCTGAAGTTCCCAGAGGAATCAAGTTCAATGAACATTTAAAGCTGGGCAGAGCTAGAACCTGGTATTACTCACAGCAGTGAGCACCTGAAGGCTGTTCAACACTTGAAATGCTCAGACTGTGAGCAGACTATTGGTTCTGTACCACAGGGTAACATATCTATTCCTTCCTGAGCTAAAGAATAATTCCAACTGCACGAACCGACGGTGAAATCCATCTGATGGCCATCTTTAAAGAATTATGGAAGAGGTAACTATTTCTATAATTCACTGACTTCAAAAGTATGTTTGACATTATTGTCGGGAAAATTATGTTAACCATGGATTACTGTTACAATCAAAGTATGTAGTGAGAAGTCAAGAGGCTTAGTAGTAAATTTTCAAAGCGGTGCGTGGGGATTTACCCGTTTGACTCCCATTAACGTCAATAGGAGTCGCGCGGCTAAATCCCTGTACACTGCTTTGAAAACTGACCCCTTCGTGTTGATGGACCCCTCTCTAAGAAGTTCCAGATGACCATGTAAGAATAGTAAAGAACCGTTTCAGCATGTGCCCTTGTTCATTATTGTTGTTTGTACACATCTGAAAGTATTTTAATTCCACTATGCAGTGCTGTTTCCAGCATTTAGTTTATAAAATATGGATTAAGATGGGCAAGTACCCAGAGATATGAGGGAGCCACTCAAGAGCCTGGGTGTATTCACACGGCAAAAACCTTGTTGCATGCGGCCAGCATCCAATGCACCTTACAGAGGGTGTGTTTATTATTGTCCACTTTGTGTATATTCTTTCACAAACGCCGATTACGGATTAAGAACGTACCGTGATTTACTCTGCTGCTCACATGTGGTGACATCTGGCCCTGTTCCTGTTTACCTCAATCAGCCCTATGGTCAGTCAGGAATTAAATTTGCTTCCTTTTACCACTCAATCCCATTTCCTGTAGGGAGCAGGAAGTGCAGGTTACAGTTTTAGGGGAACATAGCTTTCCCTTAAAAAAATACCACGAACTACAATTTCATTAGAAACACCTTTTCTGGAAGGGGAAGGGGATCCAGATTAGCCTGTGATCTGTTACGCCTCCAAGTGTAAGAGGCAAACTTGAAAATTCCATTTGCACTGTGATTACTGCCAGAAAACCCCAAATAGATGTGACAATTCTTTAAGAGAAAGCTTGGAATCAGTTTCACTAGAATGTTTTTTACTGCAGTCATAAAAAAGAACAAAACCAAAACATTTATAAATTATATATAAGATCTGCTACAGTTTTAAACACAGGAAAAAAAAATCCCAACTATGACATATTTTTTGAATGCAAAAAATTCTTCTACAATATATTTTACCTGTATCACTTATATGTATACGTGAACATAAATGCTCACCGATATGTTCACGTAATATCTGGAGAGAATCTTTGAGTCATGATCAACATTTAAGAATTTATTTTCTGAAATCCTGAAACTCACGTTTCAGTACAGAAATCTATGGTTCTATGTCCTCAAAGCTTCAAGGAATTATAAGCCTTTCACCAAGGATCTGGATTGTTCAAGGGCATTCACACTACTCCTTTGAAACCACTCCTGAGTGTAGTGGGGGAAAAGCCTGGTAGAATCATCAAAATGACCAAGTCCTTGTGACCAAGGACTCCTTGAACCAAGCAGTGGAAACCCCCACACTGATGGTGTATGGGGACAGTGGTTTAGTAGCTTAGATTGTTCATACAATCAGTGTGTAACAACACTGGAGGTTTACGTGAGCAACGCCCACACCACTGCTTGTTCCAGATCCACAACACGGCAGCTCATACCAACACACGGGATTCACGCACTTCAGGGTAGGGTTGGAGAGCTTTGCTACACAGTCATCATCAGCAGATGATGTTCAACAGGATAACTCGGCGCTGCCACACTCACGGTGCTGCTGCAGAACCAGTGAAGCCAGCAGAGATGCAGTAATGGACAGATGAGAGCACCAACTGTGGAAACTCTTCCAAACCCAGCATCTGACTGTGCAGAGATGTCACAGAAACAGAGCAAAAAGCCTTTGAACACCTCATAACTACACGATAGCGTAATTGCTGCTAGAGAACGGGCTCTGGTTTTGATCAGTTTTATTATTTGAAATTGAGCTCCGTTGTGACCGACACTGAACATATCCACAGCACGGGGCGGCTCTTGCCGCGCAGAACGCACTACATACTCACACGCTATAGCCACAGATATAGTGGGGTATGGACTATAACCTGGGTTCTTTCATAATAATGAGAAAAATACACTATTAAGTCCGCACACACAAAAGGGAAGAAGAAGAAAAACAGAAGTTGAAGGCTGAGAAGTAGTAGAACGGTAAACATGATCCTCAGTCCCAGTTCATTAGCCCATTACCAGACCACCACCACGCTTGGCTGCACACACAGAAAGCCCTGCAGACCAGAATGACTAGATTCCTTACTGGGGCTGCTGGGTGTAATGCGCACGGCAGCAGTTGGACTATGGTTACATGCATCACGGCTTGGTTTTCATAGTGTTTGTCCTCACAGCACACATTCACAGAGTTATTTAATAGTCTCCCACTCTGACTCTCAGCTCTTCTTTCCACTGCCACAATATCCACCAGCTCAGCGTATGGAATTTTTATTTCCATCAATGGAATGTAGGAAAGGAATATAAAATAGGCCATAAAGAGCTGCAGTGTTCCTCAGAGACAAAAGTCTTGCTCGGGGTGCAGAGCTCTCATTAAAGGGAGCGGGAAGTGCAAACACGATGCCAAAGTTCTTGAGATTTCTGCATGAACTGGGTTATCGCGCAGCCCAAACAAACAGTGCAGGAGGGCCCCCTCCTCCCTCAAAGGACAACAAGCAGTTACCAAGTTTGATGTCTAACAAAACCGACTTTCAGCAAAATGTGAGATAGGTACAACAGTTGGTCCAGGAATGAAAATTTGCTGTAACAGCCAAAAGTCAAAGGCAGCTATAAATACAGACCTTAATCTCTTCAAGAATCCCTTAACGAAGTCTATAAAATTGATTACATCTTCAGGCCTAACTCAAGTGCAAATTCTTCCTCAGAAATAAGTAACAGCCCTGCCAGTATTACTTGGAGACCAGTAGAGGAACAAAGAACAAGAGTACTGGTTTCACCCCTAACATGGTGGGATATGAATTCCATTGCATTTAGAATAAACAATTAATGAGGCAGCAGAAGCCTCAGCTAAGCATCCATTTTTCTGCGAGAGAAACAACTTCCAGAAGCGGTCAGAGCGGGATAAAGAACCACTGCATCATTCCTTTTAACACACCAGAAATGGTCTTTGATTATTTAAAAGCCAATCACAAAGATCTGTCTTCAAAACCTCCTATTGGAGGTTTAATAGCAAAGAGGTGCAAGTACACTTACCAGCAACTACAGCAAAGCAGAGACTTTTGTTTTAACAAAATCTATATTTATACGATTACATTTCCTATGGTTGAGGGCAGCTGTAATTAATGGATTTCCCTCCTTCTCCTAATGCAGCCATTTGTCAATTTAAACGCAGAATGTCCCATCAATTTTGATGTATTTAGTAAGCAATTTGTCAGAGTTCTGCATACACGAGTTAATATATTAATTCTTGTCACTGGCTGGGTTCTGACAATGCAGGTTGTCTCTATAAAGTTGGTCCTGGTGAGGTGGAACTCTGCCTGGAATGTGAAGGTGCCCTTTTGAGAGCCAGAGGAGAGAAATCCCATCTCATTTTATTCAAAACCTTTTTTGGGGCAGTTTTTGGTCTCTTTCCAAGTTTTTTTTCATTGATGTGTTTATAGTCCATGTCTCAAATAATTCAGCTTCAGTCCATTCCTCAAGTGCAATGGAAAAGTGAATTCACAGAGGGGAAAAAAAACCCAGAAGTATTAAATGAGGATGTAAGACTTTCTGCTGGTACCCAAAGTTCCCTGTTTCCATAGCAATCCCACCATGTATCACAGACAGAATCACAGAATTACAGAACCACTCTGGTTGGAAAAGACCCTGGGATCATTGAGTCCAACCAACTTACAAGTTCACCCCTAAACCATATCCCTCAACACCTCACCCAAATGATCTTCAAATACACTAGGGATGGTGACTCAACCACCTCCCTGGGAAGCACAGACAGGTCATTATGAATTCAAACACGTGAAAATGAAGGGTACCGACGTCAAAGGAAACATGAGTGAAACCAACTGAATCTGTAAGACTTCAGGTCATGGTAACGGAGACCAAAGTATCCATTAGGAAAAAAGCCGTGAATGGAAGCAGCAGATTGTCATGGACATGAAAAGTAAATCGCCACGGCAAGTCTCAAGAGTTTATACTTCCAGAAGGACCTGGATTCCCAAGTGCTACACGGCGGAAGTGAGCAGTATTTAAAGCATAAGTAACAGTGAAACCTGGCAGTTTTCTGAAGAAAGCAAAGTCCTCTACACCACAAATTCCTGCAGACACCAGAAACCCTCACACAGCTCTCCTCCTGCTGTCAGGTCTGTTGTGACAGTCTAAGCATATCTGGGGATGGTACAGGAAAAACTTCTAGGAGGAATAAAAGGTGACTTACACTCCCTTCCTCTGTTTGGGCTAGATTTAGGAGTTGCTCAGTACACAGGATGAAAGAGAAAGAATAAGAGAGAAGCCAGTAAGGTAAAACATTATGAACTAAATGTGACAAGGGCAGGAGAGAAACATCGAGCGGAGAGATTCTCAGGACTGGCTATTTTCAATCCAAAGAAGTTTGGAGCAGGATACTGACACTTCCTGCAGGCCGGAAGGTTAAGGAATTTAGTATGTAAGTTCACTTTCAAGCCATGAACTTACAAAAAGGTCCAAATCTCTCCCTATCCACCTTCTCACCTCTCTGCACCAGCCCCAGCTGTGATAAAGGGCTCAGGTAGATAGGAACCGCGTGCTCTGATCCAGGTTTTTGCAGCAGATGTCACAGATGACCTCAAAGCAATGAGGCAGCTGTGCGAATCCACTTACAAATACCCTTGGGATAAAGGTCTTGGACACTTGTTGTACAAAATATTTCTGCAAACAATGGTTCCTTGTTACTTCCTTAGTAACTGTGAAGACAACTTTAAAATTCTTTTAAAAACACTAAAAGCTGAACTATGTGTAAATAACCAAATGGATTCTTTTTAGAACATTCTCTTCTTGTCACAAGAACTCACCAACCTCCTTGATACTTTCTGAAGAATAAGGAAGATTTTTGGTCCCGTGTTTTGGCATCAAGCTGCATCTTTATGAAAACCTGCAGAGTAGAGCCCTGCGAGCAGACTGCCAGACGTTTAATTGTTCTGTCCGTCTGCTGACAGAGGTACTCTGTGCTAAAAAGCACACGGAGGATTTTTCAATGACCCAGGGGGGCAAAGGTCACTTATTATAAATGGATAATGAGACCTAATGCAATGTTCTGAGTGTGGACAAAGAAAGGGTCTATCCATACCCCCTTGTGACTTGGTCATTCAGGCTTTTATTTCCCCTGCACACTTAATGGAGCCAAACAATTGGCAGAAATGCTATACAGAAACTGAGAGAAACTGCTGTATTCTGCCTCTGATAGACAGATACAAATAGTGACCCTGAAACGGCGCCAGAATTCCTCTTACCAGTAACGTGGCAGACAGATGTAACATTCACCCTAAACCCCTATTTAGCCATTTACTGGCAATTAAACTCCCTGACGGAAGCGATAGCACATCAAACCACAGGCTTCAGCTAATGTCAACCCATTACACTACTGCAGGTAAGCAGGGGCAGATAACTTTGGTTTCGCCTGGATTTAATAGGGGCAAAGCCAACAGGTGTCTTGGGCTCCTTTGTGTGAATCCTGGTTTGACTCCACTTTTTTCAGAAACTTCACTGACTGCCTTCACAAAGAATAAGTCCAGGGGACAAATAAAACTTCAAAGAAGATCAGATAGATGCAAATTTCTCCATTAGTGCCATTTCTACTATATTATTCAAATACTTTTCTGTCTTTAGTATTTATCATTCTAATTTTCTTTACATTCCATAGCCATCTTAAAGTATCCCTGAATTAAAAGTCTTTGTTGTAATTCAGATAATAAAAATTCACTATTTTGTTGGAATTCAGCTTCCACTCACTCATGTTTTCAGTACAAAACCATTTGAAACACGGAGTATTTGAGCTGTTAATGCAATACAGAGTGAATCACATCCAGCCCTGGTTTTGGTATGTGGGGTAAACGTGATCTGTGAGCAGCGATGCTCACAGTAAGGCTTTTGTTCAGATTGTACTTAAGCAATATGTCGCTTTTACTTTCAACAGAAACACAAAAGGAGACAAACTACTTTGTAAAAGTGTCCAAAATTCTCCAGAGAGCATTCTGTGCTCCTGGAACCTACACTGCAATAATTGCACACTCTGCATATAATAATTTGTATAACTACATATGATGAGAGGGGAAATCCCTGAAATCAACATGGACAATAAAGACATCTAAAACTACAGCAGAGAATTTGAGGAGGGGGAAGAAATCTGGCCCAAAGAGGCAAACTGCAAAGACTAACAAACACAAGGGCTGTTTGTGAATTAACACTACATTTGGAGATTATTCCAAGAGTATTTGGAATCATCGTTTTCCTTAAAGTCTGAGGTTGGGTAATTCTGCAGAGCAAGAGCCGTGACAGCCCCAAAGAACAAGAAATGCACCTAAGTGATGGACAGTGTCCTTCTATCCCAATGCTTTGTCTTACACAGGTATTGGAACTCCTAACAGGCCGGGAGGATAAAAGCACTGGAAAAGGGTCCTTGGTGCAGGGAACAGACGATGTTTTCCCCTGCAAACATGTCAAGCTAAACAGGTCTTGCTGAAACACTGCCGTTTCTGTGAATGAGCCCATTTGCCTTTTTCACCTCCTCATCATCCAAGTTATTAAAGTCATCATTGGCAACAGATGCATAAGAATAAAAATATAAATATCTAAATGAACTACTGGTGATATAAACAGACTGTGTAGCAACTACAATTTGAAATTAAGACCTGTGCCCTATAAGTAACAGAGCCTATTAAAGGCTTGGATATAAATGACAAATACCTTTGTCAAAGTGGTTGCACTTAATGCTTCGGCATATTTATTTGCAAATTTAAGTATGGGCTTGCGCATCTCATTTTAGTCACACTCACTTGAAAACAGTGACCTGTATTTATCTAGTAAAATATGAGACAACAAAAAAAGTCATCCTTGCAATAACGGTTTATCTCAAAGCAAACCTCACATACCTACAGGTGAAAAAGGAAGACCCTGACCCTGTAGGTTTCCAAAACATTTAGAGGCTGGAGCATTCATGACAGACAGACAGGTAGAAGCAGCAGATCAAATCTGGTGCCAGTGTCACTTTTGCCAGTTGCACACATGAAACATGCTGCCTTTTGGCCCAAACGTCCACTTGCTGCGTTTGTGTCACATACGATGCTGCCGTTAGCCGCACCAACAACTGTGCAGAGGGTTTGGTTTCCCCATGAGTGGCTTCTACATATGGCAAGAGTAATTCCCTTGGGATGCTTCATTGTATCACTTTATCTAGGGCTTTTTAAGAACTCTACATCAAAAAACCCAAGATTTGCTACTCGCTGTTAATATTCTTCTCTTACTGAAATTGTCAGAACAAAAAACGCCATAAACACACCTGTATCTATAAAACAATATAAAATACATAAATCTGTACATATAATCTATATCTGTAGATATGTGTTTCTGAATATGCAATGCCATGAATACTGGCTGCCTGCGAACGATGTGGCTGGATAAAACACAGGAGGAGGCAGGTGGGCTGCCATCCCTGGAAGCAATGCTGAGACTCCTGAGGGAAGCAGCTGTCTGAGACTGGCTGGAAGTGGCCCAGCAATTGGGAGTTCCAGGGGAGAGGGAAAATGCAGATGAACTCACTTGTCACTGAGTATTGAAATCACAAGAAAAATTGGCTAAAAGCATGAGAAAAAATGAGCTGAAGGAATCCTGAAGACTTCAGAAGGATCTAGTGGGTCACACTCACAAGGCCTGCCAAGGGCTCATGTTTGGCTCCATGACAGCCCCGCCACTCGGATCCTGAAACTACATTAGCTACTCCACCACCACTCATTTAGCTGATTACATGAAGCTCTGTTCTGGGGCAGAACAAATACAGGTGGAAAAGCCATCTCAGCAGTTCCACTTAGCTTAGAACGTGCACATAAGACAAGATAGAGAGTTGTCAGCTACTTACAGCCAGCAAGAAGATACTGGTAGTACTGTACAGCATCTGCAGCCAGGAGCAGCGGATGGTTTGCATTAAATGGTGGTTGGAGCTCATTCCACTGAGGAGTTCTGAGGTAAAACACAAGACTATTAATATTTAAGCTAATACTGAGGATGTAAATCAGTGTTTCTGTCATCACATGTAATTATCTATACAAGCTCACACAATGTTTGTAATTATTTAAATTAGCTTGTTCAAACACTGCAATCCACCACAGGCAGCTGAGCAGCTGAGCAGCAGACTGCAAGGCAAAGACAATACTTGTTTGTTGACTGCAGCATGTATTGCACAAAAAAAAAAGAGATGAGGGAGGTTTAGATTAACTTGGTAAATACGTTGAAGAATGTTGTATGTCACGCTGATGTTATATAAACACACAACAGGAACTGGGGAGCCTTTTTGTTCTGTTAACTAGCATTGCTTCGATACTGTAAAGTCATCGAGCATTTACAAACTGTGAAAATAAAGCTGTGTAAAGTTATGGACTATTGATCCAATTAGAATTTTCAATTCCATTACAAGCTACTCATTTCAACAATAATGGTCTAGAAGTCTGCGTTGTAATTTTAATTAGGATGGGCCATTCCTAAATAGCTTGGTAAATCAAGTATTGATCAATCTAGCCCAGCCATAAGCAGCACTAAGGAATACAGGAGCCAAGAAAAATCGATAGCAAAATATTTTAAAACGTCAAAAGCACTGATGACACTGGCTCATCAGTTTTTGTTTACATTCTTCTACATGTCAGGAATAATTTCTTCAGCTGTCTTCAGAAATGCTACCTTTGGCTACTTACTGGATAACTTGCCTAACTCTCCTCAATGCTTCATTCATCATGGAATCCTCACTCATCTCATGGCAGAATTCTATATTTTAACACTATTAAAATAATGGTTTCTAGTCCTTCCATAAAAGAGCTGAATCTGATAATATAAAATCACCAATTGATGATCTACTGGTCTGGAAACATGTTAATGTAGCTCCACGTCTGTCAAAGCATTTAAAGGATCCAGCTCGCATTCAGCCACTTAAGCACTAACAGAACTAGATGAAAAGGTAGGACTGAATTTGTCTTCTCTTCTAACAGAGAACTTTAAAAATCAAACTTCAATAAAAAAATACAGATTAAAATAACAATGTGGCTTGTTCACCCAACCCAATCACAACCATTTTTGGGGCAAAAAGAAGAAGGAATGAGGTACCTAACCAAAGTCCAGGTGGCTCGTGGGCACGTCACCATTTCCAGAGGTGTGTCATCACTGATCTTCGGAGCTGTGCTGAGCGGACGTGGTTCCAGTACATGTTCTACCAAGCTACCATAACAACTGATAATATACAACGACTCCACTACAAACTGTTTCGATTGATCTGTTTGCAAGAAGAGAAAAAACTTTGATGCAACAGCAGTGCAGAAACAGAAATAATTTGTACAGAAAGAGTAGACTCCTTATTCTTTTAAGTTTTTTGCCTTTCTGAGTTCTCAATCAGGATTGTGAACTAAAAGAAGCAAAAGAGCTGGAGACACAAATAGAAGGTTGTACAAAATACACCATTCCCCCCTTGTTTCAAAAAACCTACAAACATATGAGATGGTAGAACAGTTTTCTCACCAAGGTGTGCTCAGGTGACTGCACACTGCCAAACATATGTCTGTACATTTGCTTTAGCAGAGGTCCCTCACCTCTACCTCACAGCTTTTCAGTGACATTTTTTCAGTGGACTGAACTATCAAAGATTGTTTTCTGTCACTGTAACATAAAAGATCAACGATTTATTTTGCTAATTCAAATTTCTCATCATTTGTCCTATTTACCAGAAGTGCTCCAGCCATGTTCCCAAAAATATCCACTGTCACTGAGTTTAAGGGAACAAAATCTACAGATCAGCACCATCTGTTCTGCAGTTATCATGAAATCAGGGAATAACTATTTACATTCAAATGCAAGTCCCATTCTTGCAATACACCAACCTTTTTCTCTTTTCAGACCAGGATTGCTTGCAAACCATGACCTTGATGATCCAAAGACTGCAGCGACACAAAATTCTCCTCCAACAGATTTACTGGGTGAAATCTGTGGAGCTGGTTTGGATTTGCTTAAAGAAAGAACAAAACAAAAATATGAATGTTATTTTTTTTTTTAAAATTAAGGCATTTCTGCATCACAGTAATTGTAAGATACTAATTCAGAAATCATGGGTATTTACAGTCCTCAGGAGATTTAGCAAGACTTGAGAATTGCTTAGTGTATCTCAACAATGGGTCCCAAACTCCCCTGGACCACTGAACTCACTAATTGAAGAACAGCACTGGCTCATAATGGAGAATTGACTGGAATGTTTAAAAGACCCAATACTGAATATTTGCATTTAACAGAAACAACTTCCAAAGCAAACAGGAACATTTGTAATCCTAAATCCTTGGGGAAAGGAAGTACAGATTCTGGGTCAGTCAGCCTAGGTGGCCGATATTTTCTTGCATTTTCAAAAGCGGTGTTGACACTTTCTGCTGGTCGGTGGGAGTTCAGCACAGTCCTGATGCCACTGAAGCCACTAGGAAATATGTGACGTGGGCAAATGGGCAAGAGGGACCAGCATGCAGAGGATACAAGGAAAGGGGAAAAACACATATGCTCCTGGGCTACCTGTCAAACCAAATCAGGAATTCTATCATGTAGAAAGAGATTAAGATACATTTTCCTCTCAAACTCCACTATGTGCGTATAGCATTTACAACTGTAGTGTTTCTCCACAAAGAAATCTGAAGATACTAGCTTGGTTGTTCTTAAGTAATGATCTTTGGCTCTGAGAAATGCATGTGTGCACTACATGTATGAACAAACTAATTATTGCAAGTACTGTGATGGAATAAGCATCAGAAAAAGTACTTCATACCAGCAGAAAGCAATTCAAACATGGTGCATAATTACAAAGTCACTTAATTCATACTACCCTATTTTTTCTGGTACAAAGGCGAGGTGGTTCAGCAGAAGGAACTAACAGGCATATTAAAGCAAGAACAGATTACAGATAAACTTAATGTATAAATAACATAAAGAGGTTAAAACTAAATTATTCTACAAGCTGGGCTCCTCTAAAACTCCTGCACCTGCTGCAGAGACTGTGCTTGCCCAAAGACCTGTGACTTGGTCTTCAACTTCACTTGAACTGTCTTCAACTCAACACCATTTTCTTTAGAGTGTACTGGAAATGGGAGCATTTTGGAAAATGGGAGAAAAATGTGATTTTTTGCACAGGCACTGTATTTTCAGCCAGGTTTCTGAAAGGGCTTCAGAGAAAGTGTTACATGAGTTCCCAACACTTTGTGCCGTGTTCTCTCTCTGCCAGTTCTACAGACAGACTCCCTGCAACACAGAGGGGTTAACTACCTGCCATACATCACACACGCAACATGTCGATGGTCATACATGACATTTTGAAAAGGGGAAAACCCCAAAACCTTTCAAAAGGAATTTCATCAGATTGACCAGAGTCAATGGATAAACACAGACTATGGCATTAGATCAAACCTGAAGCTCTCGTACACACAGGAGAAGCTAGAAAGTCCCAAAAGAGCAATTGCACTTTATAAGCCAGTAGCTCTGATATTGAACCACCACAAAGCACTTAATATTCAACTGTGAAAACTAAAGCTGCAGATGACTGGGTCAGAAATCCATGTTCCAAAATGTTTCTGACTATCAGTACATTACCTTGTTTACAGTGACTTTTCAGGATTTATAGTCAAATATGTAAATGACTATCAATATAGAGTGGTTTTTTAAAAAAATTATCAGAATAGATGTCTTTCTCTTTGAAATCTGTCTAAAATCTCTTTGAAATCATCTGTCACCAAACCAGCATTTTTAACCAGTTCTGTCCATACACTAATATTCCTTCAGAAATTAAAAGACTAATTAGTCTTGTTTTATTCTGATCTGTATTTCAATTGTTTTTAACGTAAAATAAGAGTGTTCAGGACAGTGTTACCAACCAATCAATACACAGCAAACAATAAGAACAGACAGGAATCAGCCATATTCCCTTCTTCTCACAAACTCCTGAAAAAAGAATCTTTCTACATGACCCTAATACTATTAGTGTTCCGAATTTTCACTCAACACAATCTGAGGTTACTAAAACAATTTCAGCTTGGAAAAAATCTGGGAGCAAATGTTATTCTCAACCACAAACTGAACTAAACTTCTTCAGAGACATAAGTGACTTCATTTTCTTTAGGCCTTTAGACAGAAGGGAATCTGGGAGTCTAACACCATGCTTTTGCAGTGTTCTCCACACTCTTAGTCCCAAGATGAACACTCAACTCAATACAGATGTAAAGAACCTTAGAGGAAATGGTCTAAGCCACATTTCTGTTTACATCCTGTCCTTATAATGCGCATCTTTTGAGGCAGTTAAGTTAGTTTCAGAGCCAAAACATTTTCCCTTCAAGAATGATGTTTTGTAGACAGAAAGAGCAGACCTTGTCAAACATGTTTACTGCTGTGGCTAAACTCAGTCCTGCTAAGAAATTAAGACAACCAACCAAAAAAATTGTCTGATGCATCATGTTGGTTTAAACTTCTCTCTGAAAATAGTGCTGAGATGTCAATGAGTCTATTCTGAAAACTATCGTAACTCTGGAATCTTTCATTTTACCACCATTTGTACTTTATCCTCCAGTTTTCACCAATACATTCCAACTCAAATTTCTTTCCTTTAGTAAAGCTCCAAGCCCAGTTATTTTCAGTAACAGTAATGCCATTAGGAAAACATATTTCTGTGTCACTATGATATTTTAACAACTTGCAAACTATAAATCCTCATTATTATGTAGATGCAAACATCCTCTCAGCTTTATAAATGATAACAAAACAGTAATGTTGAAGGTAGGTGGTGAATGACTTGTTTCTGCTATGAACTCTTGCTCTTTACTTGCTCTCAGCCTGTCAGCGCTTCATAAATTATTTCAAGAACTGAAATTAAGGCACATTTGGCCTAGCTTTTAAAGACAGTTAATTTGAAAGAATCTTCCCAAAATACTGACTTTCAAAAGATCAGAACACATTTTTACTGAAAGGGGTTGTGATGCAGTAAGAAGCGCAGGAATCAACGCTAAAAACAAGAAGGTGAAGCTAATGGGACCAAAACCCTCACCTTTATGATTTCAACCTCCCGTGGTACAGACAACAGCACAATATTGAAGACATCAGGAGGGTAAAACGGAAATGGACTTCTTCCTGTGTGGCTCTAGATGACTGTGTAACTACACCGAGAATTCAATGAGACACAGCAGCATTTTTATACCACTTGCCTCCACACAAAAAACTACAGTACCACAGCAATAAAAGCCCCTTTTCCAGTTATCTAGTTCTTATTCTGCTATAAATTTAACTGAAGGCCATGTCCGTGTTACTTCAGTTACCACCAGCTGACACTGACCCATCTGAGCTGACTGAAGTCAATGACAAAGTCACCTACTACAAGCCAATTCCAAACTCCAGCTAGATACCACAAATTTGAGGAAATGTGTGTTGTTGTTAATAATTAACTTCTCTAATGCAGGTTTGGAGAATTATTTTGGTTTTAAAAGCAGGAGCACTGAGATGTAGATGTGCATACGTCCAGTGAAAAACTTACATGAGCATTTTCTACTGAAGAAGCACATGAAGGAATGGGAGCAAACTGAAGAATAGAACTAAGGCATCACTTTGTCAGATCTTAAAAAGAAATGCAGACTCAGCAATAACATGTGAGTTCTTTCATGTTGACAGTGCAATAAGAAAAGATTAAGAGCTACTGAAGCAATTCAGTGCTACCACTTGTTGTCTTTTCTAATGATTCAAACTCTGCCATAATCTCTGGAAATGCAGTCCAAGTTTTAATTCATTTATTTTCTTATTTTTCTACTTCATGCAAGAAAGGATTAGTAAGAGTTAATGACATAAAAGTAGTTTCAAACCCATGAAAACCAGCAATGGTGTGTTCCTCTGAGCTTTGTGTCTTGTATAATACTGGTGGCTCTTGAGTTTGTCTTTAAGTTCACAGTCAAACAAGTAGCAGGACTTCAAAAAAAAACTTGCATGTATGTGATATGAACTGCTTTACAAATTCAAGTCATTACCAATCAAACAGAAAATCTGTAAATGTTGAGAATCATACTGACTTCATATTCCCAACAAACAAGCTTCATATACATGGGACTCATTAAAAACAAAAGCATTTAGCCACGACTCCACAGCAAAACCTACTGAAATGGAAAACATAAATTATCTCAGAAGGTAGAAGTTTTACATGGACTACAACAAGCAGCAACAAAAGCATCAGGAGAAAAATACTGCATGAAATTTGCAATTACACATAAAATTACTGAAAAAACCTAACTGTCTCAAAACACATAAATTTTAATTAACTTATCATTGTGTCTACAACAAGAAAACAAAGACATGTTTCCAGTTGTCAAATCATGAAGAAAGCACAAAAAAGCAAGGAAAGGAATGGTAGGCTCCTTTATCCAACAGGCAGTTAGCTGTCAAATCTCCATTCATCTTGTTTACACAATTTTAGGTCTCATTAAGACCTTAATGGAAACAACATGATTTCTTCCCCCACCCAAAGTGTGTTTTTTATCCTAACTTCTCTGCAGGCTAGAAAAGACCGTATTTTTGAGCTAGCACTGGCATTAAACAAACCACAAAAGAGTCTTGGGAAAGACAGGCCACAATTTTGGAGTCTATTTCATATATTCCCCTCTTTAATCTAGGCCTTTTAATCTTGTTTCAATCTAAAATAATTTCTGGTTGAGAAGCGTCTCTGCTGCTTCACGCAGGGAGAGAGAGACCCATCCATTTGCTAAGACAAACTGCTTTCAAAACTCTTCTGCCAGATCGTTTTCAGTTCCTAGATCACCATGAAAAGACATACTTAGGTGCATGGTAAACTGCCTTTAGAAATGGTTCTTGGGAAAGCTACAACAGCAACCAGATGTTCTCTAAGAATAAGGCAACGTCACCTTCCTTCCTTCAGTGTCATATTCAGTGCCTTTGCTTTCCCTGTCTTTGGTAGAGCTCCCACAGCTCTTACTAGCTGTCCTCTGCCTTTCTCTTCAGAAGCCTCTATCCTAATCAAGTTCTTAAGCTCTTTCTGCTGAAGACGACTTTTTGACAGAGACATAAGGGGATGATGGATGTGTAAGATAAACAAGAGTCACACAGAAATATTCTAACAGATACTCAGTGCTAATAAGGATATTTGGCTAAACTTAAAAATCCAACAAAAAATCCCCACAAAACCCAAATAGTTCAAAGTTACTTCTAAGAAAGCTGGAGAGTTTTCAAACTTCTTCCTTTCTTTTTAACTAAAACTTGGAGCACCTAATCCTATCTCACTACAAAAGAAGTGTGAACTCTGGACTGAGCTCCATCACAGATAAACTTGTAAAAACTTGGTTTTAATTTTGTTGTATTTTTGTATTACACTGCAATTTTACATTAAAACAAACCCCTTTTACTATTGCAAATATCCTGGCTGTAATGGAACTGTGGGGTTTTTCCTCAGGTGTGGTAAGCTTCCATTTTTATTGTTTTTCATTTTACTTGCGTCATGTCTCTTAGTGCAATACTTTCCTGTCTACTCACTGCTAATCTGGATTATTTTTTGAGAGGTTTTCTGTGTGTAAATAACTTAGTGCTTCAATAAGGAAGGAATCTAAATAGAAAAGATATTTGTTTTGCAAAGATACTGCAATTGCTTTGACCCATTAGGAAATAATTGCTTTTTTCAACTTAAAAATTAAATGCCCTCTCTCACAGGTATAAAAAAACAAACAAAGTGAATGCATTTCTCTGGCAATGCTTGATGGGGAACACGCATTGAGTTTAAAAGTGAAATTATGCACCGCTTCCACCTATGGATCAGCCATGCAAGTAAACAAACTAAAATATGTATTAATCCAAAATTAAAAAGTCTAAGCACAGAGGACAGCAAATGAATTATAGGCATGCTGGGTTTGAACTGGGAACTCACCATGGAGCTTTTATGGAAAAACATCCTGCTCCAAACAGGTAAGGTCTTCATGTAAAGGGGGAAAAATGCACAGGAATTAGATGAAAACTCCATCACCAACAAGTACACTCTATAGCATTACGATTTAGAAGGCAGACAAAATAATTTCTTATAACTGTTTGTGATACCCCAAGAGAGATGCAGCCCTTCAACATAACCATTGCTGCTCACACACTCCACTGCTCATGTGAATGGTTCCACTAATGATGCAAGCACCCTCCAAAGCAGGAGCGGACCACCACTGCGGGGACTAATGCAATGTGAGCGATTGGCAGGCTTGAACGGGATCGTTCACCTTAGACAGCTTAGGACTCCTTCCTGAAAGCTCCTGCAAATGTCAGTCCAGAGCCTTAAACTGACATTGAAGTCAGAACTCATAGAAAAAGTGAATTAGCCACAAAACTGTGGGTGTTTTCCAAGAAATGATGAAGGTCTGAGTGGGATGGTTTTTAGAATTTACTGAAAAGAGGCCAAGTCCTGAGTAAAAACAATGACAGGTACGAGCACAACCTTTTAGAGCAAATTACAGATCTCTTTTGGTAGGACAGAAACATACCATTCAATTGAAAAGCTTCAGCAATTGTATGACACAGCAACCTTATTACTGCCTCACTTAAAAGCTTGCATGGAATGCAGGAAAGAGAACCCTAACTTCTTTCAAATGCATTTGATGTAAAAATCACTGGATACAGGGCATAATGTTTCAGGCCAGTCCATCATTTATTTACGCCATGATTTTATTTAATTTCTTTTTAAGTATTTTGCACAGCAGATAGTTTTTAAAGTGGTATCACACTCCATTAATTTTAGTGCATTTTTAATGGATCTCTGCCCTGTTCTTTACATCACCCTCGGAAAAGCCTTCACTATACTGACATTTGCATAAAATCTCCAGCAGAGAAACAGGAGGTAAATTAAGAGCTACTCACATGCTCGAGGCTCCTTTGATTGTCATTTAGGATGGAACAACATCTATAGAATTGCTGAATAATTGATTTTGCAAATGCCAATGTGTAGTTTTTCGTGTTGCACTCTGACTCAGCGATAAAGCGTGGCTAGTTGAAACAACCACAGTATTTTCAGGCAATGAACTAACAGGAACAGTCTACTCTAGAAAGGTGCACAAAGCACCCAGCCATGGGCCCCCGAAATTAAGCAGACACCAGCCTGATAAAAAAGATTTCTGTGAACTAAATTTGACACAGACACATGAAAACACCCTTCTAAAATCCATTTATGTGATGGTACAAACTTCACATAAAGAACCCTACTCTTCAACATGCAGAAGTGTCAAAACACAATAAAGAAGAGAAATTGCAGAGAAAAATCAGTAACATAGGCACCAAAATGTATTTTAAATCTTTCGAACTCTACGTAACAAACTAGCCTGGAAGTGTTTGCATGTACATCAGAGTCTGGTTAACATTTTGGAGGAGAGAGCTCACTATGCAGAACCATCCAGCCAAGATCTTTACAACATTTTAGAAGATAACACAGGTTCTTTATTGTTTTTTTGCACGGGGTACTATGTTGACCTGATTACACTTGCAAATTAACAAATCCTCTCCATTTTAATTACAAATGGAGCCAGGTGGATACAGGCTTCAATGGAAGGGTTAGTTGGTTTGTTTGTTTTAACATGGATACAAAATCTTGTATTATGAAGCAAATGAAATTGCACCTCCAAAGACCATAGCAGAGTCTTAATAAAAGCGTGAGAGAGACAACTCAGTGTTTCCTTTCTGCTCACGAGACAGAATTCCTTTTCAGAGGACCATTTTTCCCCTATGATATTTACACGAGCAATTGTTTTTCACTGTTTCCTTCGCATAATACAGATGGAATGCTAATTGAGGGAGAGAGAACGTACGAATTACAGGAGAACCCAACCTTGAAAAGACAGCACCAGATGGCTGTACTCGGTGACAGTAATAGAGCAATGCCAAGGCTAAAAGCTCACAAAGGCTCCCTTCAATTCTCATAGCTAGTGAGAAATTCCAAAGGAAAATCATGGAATGAAGATGATTTAAGATTCCAACAAGAATTCCAACACAATTTTCTTAACTTCTTATCTGATTCTGAGTTTTTAGCAAATTGAAAACTGAAACATTCTTTGATTTCGTGTTACCATGTTCCATAAAAACTATTTCAGATGTACTGAGCTGTGTAGTAGTTGCTTTGCTACCAAAGTGCATTACAAAAGCTAAAGAAGACATCAAACGCACCTGAGAAATGTGCCAGAAAGGGAAAGTCTGTGCTCAGCACACAGGAACGTTGACCTATTGGAATGAATTCTTTAGATTGACTTATTAATTGTTTTCTTGACTTTCTTATTTACTTTTTCCTACTTAATTGTATCACGACATCGTGTCTTTGCACTCCTTATTTTTGTTTGCCTCGGTAGTAGAACCTGGGATCAATTAAGCTCTCTGAGTCAAAACAAAGCAAGCGGCTATCAGTCACTTTCAGTATGGACAATACAGGCAACGAGAAACACTGGCATGATAGAATTGCATCAGGCACTTTATCTACTTCTCTTAATTTCTGGGGGTGGAATGAGGGATGGGAAGAAGAAGGAACAGAGTTTCATGTTTAGAAACCCACTGTGCAAATCTTTTGGATGAAAAAAGCAAGGTTCATTATTTTTCTTACAACATACATCCGATCATAGAATCGTGTTTTGACAGGATCCAACTAATGCAGGTTCCATCCTGGTGTTGCACTAAAGCTCTAATGAATTTGAGAGTGAAGTATGATACAAATACAATGACTATATCCCTTGAGGAAGTGGAAATAAATGCTGTTGGAGGCCAGCTTTCACAATAGTTTGTCTTTGGGGGCAATTATATCTTTTATTTCCCTCCTTCCTCTTGGAGCTCATCTGCGTCCCCACATTCTTAGGAACTGGAAGCTAACTACAACTCATTCTGTAGAGACAAGGAACACTTACAGAGCTGTTGCAAAGCACAAAGCTGTCTAACATATTCCGATTCACTGCTGTTTATAGACAAGCATGAGATAGATCATAAAGTTCTTCCCCTTTCAAATCTATAAGCTCTTTGTAAATGAGTGATGAATTAACCCATTTACCAGATTTGAGAAAGAATCCTGCATTACTATGAAAATTTTGAGAGGGAAACTGAGGCACACATGCCTAAAGACTTATTAAATGTAGCTCTTGTACTGTCTTTCATCCCCCTAATCTTTAAAACATAAGATGTTTCCTTACTCATTAGTGTTAGAGCCCCTTTGGGAAAGCCTCTCTGCTCCTCAGAATATGCTGACAGTACAAACTGCAGGAAAGCGAGTCAATGGGATGACAAAAGAGAGGGACAAAAATTAAGTGCTTTGTGGAGGTGCGGAAGTTACAATGAGAGACTCGAAAAAGCAGCGGAGGAAACAGAGGGAAAGAGGAAACAATAGTGATGGCAAAAAGGGAAGGTAACGCCTGGAGATACTGAGAGCTCAGAATGTCAGTTGTGCTCAGATTAAGTTTAATGAGTGATCAGAAAATGCTCCAAAATCTACAAGTTTGCATGGAAAAAAACCAGCCTCAGTGATGAACAGTGCAGTAATGACACAGCTCTGGGTTCTGGCCTTTCATTCCCATCGGGTTACAGTGAATGCTTTTAAAAAATTTACTGCCATTCCACCTGTCAAGTAAAATGACAAGTTCTGCAGCTCTGATCACTCCTTTCAGTACCTGATCAGTATTTTGCTGTCTTGGATACCAGTAGAACAAAAAAAAATCCCAGCTTGACTTTTTTGGTTAATAAACCTGCAAAAGTGAGTTACGGTGTCTAGTACTGAAGGAGCTTGTTGTATGTTAAAAGTAAATACACCAGGCCAATCCATAAGTTAAGGTGGTTTTTTTGTGCCTCCCTTTTTTCACCCCCAGAAATGTACCAAAACAGATGACATTTTTAATTCTTCAAAAGTAGCAACAACTGAAAAAAGAATGTGCTTTGAGGGCTGCTGAACAGCAACTGCAAAATCCAACCACTAGCGAATTCGTCTCCTTTTCTGATCGCTGCACAATCACAAGGTTAAGCAGCTGCTCCAAAGGAAGAGCCTTGTTTCCTCGGAGCGGTGCTTCAAGGTGCTGACCATGTAGGTGTAAATACATCTGTCTTTTGCCATTTGCAGTAATACATGCCTCCTACACTTCTCCGAGTGAGGCAGATGGTCCCTGTCCTGTCTAAATATTACACTGTACAGACGTACATCGCTATGTGTTTCTAGAAATATGAGGGCAGATGTTAAATATGTTAAACACACGCTTTGCCCCCTGGAGGTTTAAGTTAAGGCTGCTGTCTCAATTTGGTCATTTTAGGCATGCCAGGCTTTTTGGATCCTAGGCATTCTTCTTAAATCCCTGCTTTATAAATGCAGCTTTTCAAGTTAATTCTGTGTTCTTTCATCAAATATTTTGGATGCAGAACAAATGAAGGAAGCTCTCAGATTAGCGTTACACATCTACCCAGGCTTCACTGAGAATTACTGTCCTCATTCATGAAAACTCTATTTACACAGCAGGGTATTTCCCATGACTCTTGTTCTCCGTACTTACATAAGCCTCACAGAATTTTTTTTAATGTAATTAGTTTTTTAAAATTATACAAACTAGTAGCACAAGGACAGTTTGCTAACAGTAAAATTTATGTTCAAACTTTTGAACCTCCTCAGAATATGTTTAAGATATTTAAGAAGAAAACATTAAACAGAATAATGCAGATTCAGTAAGTTTTCAACAGTGGTAGAAAAGTTTACTGCTATCATCACAGCATGAAGCAAACAGTCTTTGTCAAGGCCACTGCATGAACTACTGTTGTAAACCAAGTGCTTTTTTTTTTCAAATCATCATCCTATTACTGCACCTTCCCCTTGTCAGATCCTTGAATGGCTTTTTCTTTTTTTTTTTCTCTTGCACAAGTTCTCAGTGTCTCTTCCACTTCTAAGTCTGCTGAGAGCCCACAATTACATTTCTGTCCTACTCTGACCAGACTCTTCAAGTCACCTTTGGGCTATTTTCCCCCTTTGAGGAACTGCAACTTCCTGATGAACTCCACACGTACCAGCCTCCCTGGGATCCTCCCTCCCTTGCTCTCCTGACACCCACATCACACCTACACCTCCACAGTTCACAGGACTGCTAGCACAATCTTTTTCCCCTGTCTGTGTTTAAACTGTAAGCAAAAACAAAAAGTTAAAAATAAGCAAGTGAAAGGTACATGCAGAAGTTAAGCCACAAGATTACCCTCATGCTTCTGCATTAGAAGAAGCATGAACTTCAGAAGTTTCCTTTACAATTCCCCGTGAAGTTCAGGAACCTGTCTGCAGACAGTCTCTGTGCTTAGGGCAACGGCATGTTTGGAGTTCATGATTTGGCTCCACAAAAGCCTAATGAAATTCCTGTTTGCGGCAGTGTGAGCAGGACTGGACTGCTAGACAGACACGTATGCAGACACACACGTACACATGGGAACACATATGTGGGCTTCAGAACGTCACCGTGCACAGTGAGTGTGCTAAACAGAGCAGTAACAGGTCTTACAGGATGCCCTGAACACTCAAGCACAGAATATGGGAGTTACTCAGGGAATATCCGCAAGCTCTCACCTGAAAAATAATTCCTGGTTCACAAAACACAAGGTAAAATTCACCTCACCATCAGGGTCTGAGCAAGAAACCACTGAAGCAAAGCAAGACAATGCCTGCACCCGTCAGCCAAAATGCAGGCAAATGTTATGAACCTGCAGTTGTTTGTCCAACCACTTGCTTTTCTTACAAATTTAAAAGCAAGCTTTAAATGAATGGATTGGGCTTCTAACTAAAAAAATACTCAAGGATTTCAGCAGTCAAAAAGTGAGAAGGGAAAAAATAAGTCAAACACCCACCACCAGCTTTAATTGCAACAAGATTTGAATTTAGGAAGAGAAAAATATCAGCTGTTGAACACTCAATTAACTTAGTACTGTTACAATTTATGAAGCTCAAAAAATCTCCCCAGTTCTTTTTAACATACATACGTTCAGTAGAGCTTTCCACAACAAATATTTTGAAGTGCTTTATCATAGCACAGTGAGAAGTACCAAAGTGCAGCTGGCTCCAAAACGAGAATCCACACGTGGATTTCATAGTACAGAACAGTCACTTCAGAGCAAAAACAAGGTCAGGAAAACAGCAGACTTAAGTTTTGTCGTTATGCTCAACCTGGCTTACTGTCTTTGTGTTTCTGATAGTCAAAAATCACTTCTGCTTGAGAAGTTTGGAAATTAGAATAAACAAACTTCATAAAAATTTTCTATAAAGAGGTAAATCCACTATTTATTGTGATTGAACACAGCTCTGCTCATGTTTCACACCAATTCCTGGTATGAAACTTCTCCTGATACCAGCGTACAGCATTTCCCATATGAAAGATGGCAAGAAAACAACCCACCCTCTAAAGAAGACTCCTGGATAATTACATTTATTTTCAGGTTTTGTTCACTTATCTGATGCTGTCTTTCTTTTCTTGTCTCCTCTTCCCCCATCCCCCTCCTGTGGTGTAGCGGGTTGGGGATTCTCCACTAATTAATTAAACTACTACATTAAACTACTACACCCCGTGAAATTAAAATAGGAATAAAACTAAGTATCACTAGCAATACAAATTGTTATAATCTTAATTAATAATAACAATGTTAAGAAAGGTTTCTGCAGACACACTTACCCTGTGCGCTTGGTGATGGTCCCTAATGTCATTGGCTGCTTGATTTGAGCAAGAGGCAACACCACAGTCAAACTTGGAAGAGGCAGGAGTCGAGGGTTCCCAGGATTATTGTTTGTGAAGTTATTGTAAGTGTCTTGGCTGTTCAATTTACCTTCATGGGACAGAGATGTAATAAAAGAAATTATTGGCATTTTTCCCCTTCATTTATCATTTCAAGCAACTGTCTGAAATAAGCAAGTGCCAAAAAAAAGAGAAGAATAAACAAGAAAAAGGGAAAAAATAAGAAAGTAACAGAAGCTCTTCTTGTCAGCAAAAGCATATCTAAAAGGTCATTTTAGATATGACTAGGTAAAAACTAAAGGACAAGGAAAGCAGCAAAGAGTAGTTATTTCTATTTAGAGGAATAAGGTCTCCTTCCAGAGAAGGGAAATTATTTGTGCTGCTGTTGCTTGCCCAACAGTTTTGTTCACCAAGAAGTTTTCAAGCTCTGGATTCTAATTCCCTATTAACAACAAAAAGAATATCTGGAAGGGAATTATTTTCCTAAAGCACCACATACAGTGTTGGTAATTGAAAGTCCCAAAAAGGTCGCTTTTGTTGTCTCTACGGATAAAGGAACACGTAATAGTCATCTGCTGAACTGAGACCACAGGAAAATAACCGGCTATATACAAAATCAACCAGTGCCAAACTAGATGTAAAAATCACAAAAGTAACGAACTTCATATTCATTCAAAAATAAGAGGAAAACAAAACATAAGTACTTTAAAAAGGAAGGGGGAAACTTCACCAAAAAAAAAAGAATAAATCCCAACAGCCCTAAATGTAGCTTGTTTCAAAGAGGTCTGTGCTGGATCTATGCCCAGTTTAGATACGCTTTCTTACTTTCTGTATCATTCTGTAGTCACAACCTTTCATTCTTCGGTTGGAAAAGGAAACTAGCTACAAATTTCATGGACAGTAAAGAAAGAAATGCGAAGAAACCAAAGAAAGAAGTTAAACAAAAAAGGAGCCAGTCTGTTTATAACAGAATCAAAAGTACTTTAAATAGACAAGCAACCATGAATTAAAAGGTTTAGATCATTAACTTGTTTTTCTGTGTTCCTATAATGCTGTGAAACGCTGGCTTTGTTCTTAATCAAAAGGGAGCCATATTGGGAATTAGGTTCCTAAACAACCGATGCATTCTACACAGATATTATACAAATCCCAGGCCAAATCCATACAATCTGACTGAAGAGCAGCCACCTTTTTTCAAGGAAGAAAAACAGCACAGAAAAGGGTTTCTCACAGGAAGCTGCCTGAAAAGCTTTAATGGTACTTCAGATGGATTGAAAATAGGAAAAGGAAGGCAGAAAAATCTTAATGAATGTCTCATCATCCTAAAGACACTCAATGCTTCCTTTACCCTTCTTTTAATACTATATAACTGTAAGCTACAGGGGTTTATTTGGGTGGTTTTTTTCCTGCAAAGTCCACGTAGCTCTGTGTCTTGGAAAAGCACAATAACAAAAAATGATGAAATTACAAAGTGTATTTCATGTTAAGTATCTGGCCTGGATGTTGGTCGATACATTTTAAGAGAAATAGCAAGGCTTTAATGAATAACAAACCTATTGAAGTCTCGGAGAGCAGATTTCATTAATAGCTATTTTCCTGCACCAACTTGGAATAAAAAGGAAAAGGAAAGGGAGAAATAAAGAAATAAATAAATGGACTCAGCTCAGTTTTACATTAAGACTGAGATGCAATTAATTTTTTTAAAATTAGTTTCATAATGCATTCTTGCGTTTTGTAGAACGGAGCACAAATAGTTTTCTGCATTATTGTCTAATTAGTTACTGTTGCATGTAATCAAGGCCACTCAGAAAGTGTTTTGCTCTCCCATATTCACCACAAGCAACCGAGTCCTGCACAGCAAACAGCAATGTTATATCTACAGGGAGGGCTCCTAACGTCTGTAATTTGTTTTCCTTTACTTGTTAGGAATATAATGATTAACCATGAACTACTGAACCAAAGGGCTGTGTGGTGACAGTCCCCTCTCGTGCTCTCTCAAGGCACATTTAATTACTCACTGCCCTCCGCTCCCTACATCATGTAGTTTTCCATATGCAAAACCGTCAGTTGATTCGATAGGGTATCTGCATGCAGGGAAGTGAGGCATTTGCAGACGCTTTTCCTAAGCAGGGAAGAGCTGTCTGATTTTCACACGAGTGGAGGATTCACAAGGCAGCTAAGGATACTCAGAGAAGTGCTAGATTAAGTCGTCGCTCAAGAGTTTTTAAATCCATTTTAGCAATGTTTTTGACTTGCACACAGGTACAAAAATTATTGAACTATACAAATAAAAGTGAAAGTGTCTAAAAGAGATGCTGAATGGGACCAAAATAAAAGATGATTCCTGTTCAACAAAACATCCAACATTCAGAGGTCAAGCATTTCGTTTTGAAATGTATAACTTTATCTGATGTACTCTGGTGCCAATTAAAAGATTAACTTAGGCAGAGCACTTCCCAGTGCAAACATGATAAAAACATCAGCTGTGACAAATGGAAAAGTCATAAATTCCTAATGTATATCCCAACAACTACTGCCTGCCAATCGACATTTTTTGCAGCAACGTTCAGTTGCTTAACTGCAAAAAACTGCAATTAAATGGGTCACAAGGAAAAAATTAAATGTTGAAAAGCAAAAAGGAGAAAAATTCTTTCTGACTGTGAAGTTATTATTGACAATCTGACCATCTTGCAGCTGAGTTAGGCTAAAGAAAATTATGCTTAAGAGAAGAAGTAAAAATATTTGCTTTTATTTACACTGAATTATTTTTTGGTTTTTTTGTGATGGAAATGTTCTATACTGTTCTACCTTCATTGTATGTTGCCTCAGACCTATCAGGGTCATGTAAAAAAACCCTCTAATTTTATGGTGGGCTGCTGTACCTATACAGAAGCTTATTGATGAAGTCACCCTCTCCATTCCTCCAGCCCCTTCCAAGCAGGAAGCTTCTCCTGTGGCAAGTGGGACTTGCGTGTGGACAGGACTGGTGCACCAGGCCAAAAGAGCACAAAGAATGCAGTGAGGCATCAACATTATTTCTACAGCTCAAGCAGTTGTTGAGTCACTGTCAAAGGACAAGTAACAAATAAGCCAAAGTTTAAGTCTACCAGAAATATCAAGCATTTTTCACACAGCAGAATCCTGTATTTGGGTTATGGTGCCACATGTTTGCAAGGAAATGCGTATGTTAATAATGAATAAACCCCTAGAATTACAGCTTCAAACAAAGTACCTTCCCTTGCCACTGACAGTTAAACTCCAAATGCCAGCTTAGGTATCCTGACTGCTACTCGTAGATCCCATCCTGCTGACCATTCCAGAAACACTTTCTATCTCAATTAACTTACACAAAATTGTTTGTCAGCATTGCAATTTCATGGCAAACATGGCCTCTCAAGAATCAGTCTGAACACTGCCAGCAGAGCATCCCCAGCGATGAGGCACTTTCCCTCAGTAATAACCCAGAGTGGGAGCATAACAGCCCTAAGGACCTCATGCGAGGTGAGTCCTCTCGGTCAAGTATTAGTCTTTCCACGGGCTGCCACATTAGAGATTTTAAGATGACAATTCAATAGTCGTGCATGGAACCCATTAAAGCCAGTTTAGGCTGAGGTTTATTTTCCCCATATGCATCTTACTATTTGCTTGCAGTCCCTCTCCAGCTTGGGTCGCAGCTCAGGACATGCGAGAGGCTGCACTCGTGTTATTTTCACTCAAATATCACAGGGTCAAGGTCCAAATCTCTGACGAGTATTAAACCCTAGTTAAAAAAAATCCTACAGTTAATCCTAACTCAGCCTTCTACACTCCATTGGAGGAAACTAAAAGCAGAAAAAAGTCGTATGTCTTAATTTAAGCTGGTGATAAACCTCTTCATTAATTTTACTACAGAATTTGCAGAAAGTTGAGGATATTGAGGCTCTGGTAGTCTGATAGCACAAGTTTATTTTAAGTGCAACATTATATTGAATATATATGTATTGAAAGTGGTGCTCTCTGACACATGGAAAACACTATCAGCCTGTTCTACCTTCGTACCTGTTTGCTGAAACTCTGCAACAAAACGGCCATCCTACAACCCACCCAAAACTTGAGCCAAGATTTTCCATTTTATTCCACAAATACCCAAAGGAAAAATGGGTTAAGTTGAGGATAAAAGTGAAGAGAGAAAAAAACAATGGGCTTTGTTGTCAGGCAGAGGGAGCGGCTGCCATGCTGGAATAGCCGGAGTGTATTCCCAAGCCAGCCATCATTAACGGACTCACTTCCACCGAGGAAAAAAGGGAGGCCTGAAAGTGCCGGACAAAAGAAATCCCAGCAGACAAAGGAAAAACAAATTAAAAGCACCATTATAAAACACAGATGCTTTAAGCAAAATAAACTTTGCAAGATTTACTGGGTTTCGACAAAGCTGGACATCTGTGGAAAAGCCATCAGGAGCAGCTCCCAGGTATGACCTGGCTGGGCTCATGTCTCTATGCTTTGCCCTCACCTCTACCCTCCTCCTCACAGCCCACGGCTCCTGCTTCAGAACTACAGTAAACAGTCACTCGCCACTGTCCATGGACCTTCACCACTGTAGTGTTGAGTTACTGATAGCTACAGCTTTTATTTACGATTATTTAAAACCATTGTTGAGCCTACAAAATACTCTCAAGGGCTGAATGTGAGGTTTAGAACATTTGACCAAATCACAGATCTCTAAGTTTTCTAATTCTGAATGTGAAAGGAAAGCTACACCTAGAGCAGAATGTGCTAGACTCCTGAGCATGTAACACTGTATTGAAAAGCATTCAATCAACTGAAACCAATTAATACAGTTAGCTTGTCCTCTTCTGATCAACTAAGAGCCTTGATGAATTCGGGCCAGATTTCAAATTGGGCAGTGCTTGAACAGAGTTCTTGAAGGCACTGCTGTCAGAGATCATCTCTGAGGAGAGAGGAAGACAAACATCCTGATTTTTGCAGCTAGTAATGACATAAATATACATTAAAATGGAGCACAGCATACTCATTCCCCAAGGAGCTCATCTGTGAGCATAGCACAGTACAGCCAATGTTATGCAAAGGGACTTTACTGGATCCTGAAAGAAGTTAGTCTATGCGTCCCCACTGATTGCTTCACCAGTACTTTGCCTTCTTTAGTCCACACCTAGTACCACATTAATGCCACCAAATCACTTCATCTCCAATTTAAGTCCAGCTCTAATACCTCAGTGCCACAGACCCCAGCCATGTACTCAGGCAATGCCATCAGATGGAAACAGAGCTCAGCTCAGGCTTAAAACCAAAGGGATGACAACCTTCTGACACCGAAGGGATGCAAACACCAACTTAGCACCAAACTGAAATGAAGCCCTTTTCAGTTCTGTACAGCACATCTCTCTGCTCATGTGGTGTGGGATCCTCTTTTTCACAGAGAAATTCCACCCTCCATGAGCAAAAGCAAATGGAACTTGGCTCAGGCATTTTTTTCTGGCAGGAAAGCAATGATCTAAGGACTGTAGTTTTTCGAAACCCTTCACATGAAAAACTAAAGTGGCATGGAGCATTTATTTGTCTCACAACAAAATGATTCTGTGTTGATTTCTTTTTTAATTTTTCCTCCATTACTCCAACACAAAACGCTTAGTAACACAGCATCATTAAAATTCAAACCCCACTTGATTAGCTTTTATATCTCGCAGCATTTAACAGACTTCATTTCAAAGTGGGCAACATAGTCCTCTGACATTAACACCACATATAAACATCTTTAATTTGGTAAATAAAAAGGCAGTGACTCCAGGCTATGCAATCACGAGGAGGCTGAGTTACACAACGAGCTGTGTTTGGCCATTATTTGTGTTCACTGTAACACTGAGGATTCCTCAACTAAACAATCCCTAATCATATACCACCAGGGAAATAAAATCCTCACTTAACTGGCAGACAGAAAATGGCGGGAAAAACCCAAAGTGTCGTGGATGTAGTGGTCTATCTTGCCTCACTTTTAAATTCAATGCAAAAAAGTCTCCCGGATGAGAATGGAAAAACTCCCAGCTTCTGTTCCAAGACTTTCACCCTCATTTCTGACCTTTTCTCAGACATGTTCCAGGATAATCTATAATCTGCTACAGTCGGAAGAGGAAACAGCAGTGCCCTGGTGAGAAACGCTGCCTTGTGACCTGAATAGAGAACCCTGCGGAAGCAATGCTGGCTCGCAGAAGTCATTTGGAAGAGCCTGACAGACAAACTCAATAGTGTCCTGAGAACCACACACTCAGCACCACCAGCGCTAATTACTGCCAAAGTGGGGTTTTTTCTTTAATGTTTTGTTTTAGTCAGTCAAACACGGTCTAGCTGGCTTTGTAACATGTTACACCATTTCCTAGAAAAAGTCAGGAAGTTTATTATTTTAGTTAATGGCTGCTTCCAGATGAAAGTTACAGAGCTATTTCCTTGAATGGCATCCTCCCAAGTCCAGACTCCTTTCACACCCTAACCCTTGATATTTCCAATGCAATTAGACCCACAAGAGGAAGAATTTAATGCATTAGCTACAGCAGGTACATGCACACCATCCAGCCACTCAAAGCAAGTCTTTCTCTCAATTAAACTGGTGCAAGTCCAAAATCCATCACTAACATGATTCCATTGAAACGGAGGGGAAAAAATAATGCAGCCAGTCATTTTCACAATGTTTTGAATCTCTTGATTCTGAACTTTTTGAAATCCAGCTGCACGACATCTCACGAGGGTCCTAAGAAAGCAGAACTGACTATCTGCATGCAGGCAAGGCATGTGATGGTGACAAGCCAGCCTCTAAGTTGGAGCACTCTGCCGAGACATGCAAGCGCCAGTCCAAGTGTCTCAGCTGCTGATGAGACCGAGTCCTCTGCCCTCTCACCCTGAGCTCCTTGAACTTCAGCTCTTCCAATTGCTCATCAGCATCATCCACTCAAAATGTGAACATGGCCTCATAATATTCCTTTTCTCCTCAAGTTTCTCTTGTTTCTATCTTCAGTTTCAGAAATTTTGTCCCTCAGTTATAAAGTATCTCTCTGATACCTGAAAACTTCCTCTTGTCCCTGGTAAAGGTTAGAAGAGAGAAGGAAGTGCCGTGACCGCTTTGCCCCGCGTTACCTCTACATGACCAAAGACGGATTATGAAAGAACAGTTCAAACCTCAATCTGGGATTTGAATCTGTCATTTACTACTACACTTGGTGATGTACGGCTGGCCAGTTCACCCACCTCCATGCATATTTCTTCTCTTCCTACATGGAAAAGAAATTACATTGACAGGCCATAGGAATCAAAAAAGGAGATGAAGCACCTTCTGCCAGAACAGCAACAGTGTCCTGGGCCCACGGCACCTCTCACCAGCAGCTGCAAGAACATCCATAGCATTCAACTGTCTTGTGTAAAAAAACTTCTTGAAAAAATCTGACACAAATGTCAGCTTCTTCTTTTGCCCTTTCCCCTCGTCATTTTGTACAGACACCAGTTTCTGCACTAAAGCTGCTCAAGATGCTGCACATCAAAGGTGCCGTGAAGTATTTCCTTAGAAACCAACCCCTCCACCAGTACACATCCAAGTCTGGCTTAATAATCATCTTTTAGGACTTATTTAACTAAAAATACTGTTAGTACAAAGCTCAAGTCCATTTATGGGCAAAACTCTCCTTGAAGCAAAAACAACAGCAAAACTTGATGGCCAGCTGTTGGCTCCAGGCTTTGTGTAGCCATAAAGCAGGCAGCAGCCGCAACACTTCAGCTGGTTGGCTCCAGATGGCAGTTACCAGCAAAATCAGCCAAACTGGCCTTGCTTCTCTTAGGTCATCTCTAGTAAACGCCAGCCACAGGCAGTGAGGGGACCAAGTGTTGCCGCTGTATTTGTACCAGACCTTGCACCTCCAACCCTTGACAGACTAAAAGGTGAGGTTCTTGTAACTACTACGGGTATAAGGAATAGCTGTAGAATATTTTGCAAACAAACGCAAAAGGACACTGCTCATCCTCTTTCTCGACCAGAAGCTGTGGCTGTACCTATCGCCACAGCATTGGACTTGAGGTTGCAAACTCTTCTGAGGAAAGGCCTACACGAGCTCAGAGTTAACACCCCACTAATGAGGTTATCATACAGGCAGCTTCTAGACACTGTGGAGAGACTCTGTTACTCCAATTTCTTGCATATGGGAATTTTACTAAGACTGTCTTCTGGTGAATGATGAAGCGCTTGAGAAAACAAGTATGTACTACACTACTGCTTCTTGTCCTGCCTATCAATCATAATTCAGATCTACACAGCTTTGAATTCAAAGCCTTCTTTCAGGGATGACTCTGAGACGATTTCAGTATTGTGAAAATATGGGTGTCTCAGACTCTTCTTTTAAATAATTCAGAATAAAATTATCTTTACAAACTTACTTTTTTTTTTTTTCTGGGACACAAGAGTCAGAAAAGCTGGTCAGCTTGTCTTACAAACTGCAAAATGACTGCTCTGGGAATTTGCAAAGGACAGCTCTGTCTGCAGCTGTGCTGGGTGAGGAGACAGGGAAAGCTTAAGAGCAGCCCCGTACTCAGAGGGCATTTAACGTTGATGACAAATTGCATGTTAATACATCCATGGCTTTTTCTTTCTCCCCATCTTTTTCCCCTTATCTTCCCTTGCTCTATCTGCACGAACTAGCACAAATATTTTAGCATCTGAATTCAGTTCAGGTTGAACACATAGCCCTTCTCCCGAGTTATGTGGAAAAAACCCCAGAAGAGCCTTGAGAACCACTGCATATGAGAACGTGATAATAATATCCATGGATAATTATAATAAATGGCTTGTCTGAAACACCCATAGAATAGGAACTGAAGTAAACCATAGCAATCTCCCTCCCTCTTCCACCCACCACACACCCTCCACAGCTCTGCTCTTTTACCCATGACCATTAAGGATGTTTTCTGGCTCTGTGACAGCATCGTGACTCAGGTCATGAGAAGTGTCAAAGATGCATTTCCTTGAGATGGGAAAAAGCAACTGATTTTCACAGCCCACAAAGACTAAGCAAAAAGAATAAGTCCAATCAGCATATTTAAGGGTAAAGATAAACCTTTTAAAAGATACAAGTATATTGTGTTTCCAATCTTAATGCTTACGTGTCTTTCCATAAAGAGCCTACGTTTTTCAGACTGTGCCTTATTTCAGAATAATAAACTGAACAAAGGACAAAGGCAGCACCATTTACTGCATAATCAATCCCTGATCGCCGATTGAGGCTGCAGGCACAAGGGATCAGCCCTGATCTGAGGGAACTCTCTGTCTGTAATGACTATGCCCCAGATACCCACTGCCAGGGGGCAGCAGAAGGTGTCTGGGCATGAACTCAGCAGGTCCATCAGATAAAGTGATTGTTCCCATCAGCTCCTGCCCCATTCTTTTCCCTCACTGGTCACTAACACAGAACTTTGCATGCTTTCACCTTCCTTCATGCCAAATCTTACTTGTCCAACAACACCCTCAATACTTAAACCTCCTCTTTTAGCTGATACAGTCTCTTGAAAACCTCTAGATTCTACTTTCTCACCTTCTGATCCAGCCTAGGACAGGCTTGTGTCAGGCGAGCAAAGCTACTTTTTGTCATTTCCCTGATGGCAGCTCCCTTGAGCCACTTACATACCTTGAATCACCAACAAAGTTCTGGACCACACTGTCTCCCCTGCACTAGACCTCTCTTCTCCCTACCTAATCCCGGCCTTTCTCCTTGTTCACACACTTTGGAAACAACCTTCTTTCAGAAAAACTTTCCTGCATCTCTCCTTTCTGTGAGCAGCACTTTTCCTCTGGCTGGTTATTTCAAAGCTCAGGCTTGGTGATGCTTTTATGCTGATCACACTCATTTCTCCTTAAAACACAGCTTGGCTGTATGAAAGTGCATCTTGTCCTCTGCTCAGACACATAAAACATGATGAGAGGCCACAAGGCAGTTGAGCACGTTCCTTCTTGTGCACTAGTAATATCACTATCTATCAATTTCTAACTGGTAAGAACTGCCAATATCGAAAGCGATGTATAACCTGTTTTTTTACTCGTGAAGGAAATACACTCACAGAATCACAGAACATTAGGGATTGGAAAGGACCTTGAAACATTGGACTAGATTGGCTAGTCCAATCCCCTTACTCTTGTATACCCGGTTAACTGGTGATATCTGCACATTAAAATCCATTGTTCTACCATGAATTTAAAGGAAGTAACAGAGGGAATAATGGAAATAAAAATAGACTCCCAAAACGTCATGGCATTAAGTAATTTCCAGAGAAACACTTAAAAATCCAGTTACCAGCTTTCCTCAGCACACAGCTCTGCTACATCCACACTTGACCCTATCTATAGAAGTTTCCTTCAGTCTAATGTTACCAAGACTGAAATCATCCATCTTGACAGGAAAACTTCAGTGGGATGTTCACATCTGTGGTAATCCAACTCCTCTCTGCCTTCCACCTTCCTTCCACCTCACGATCCATCTTTGACATCGTGGTCTCCTGTGCATTACCTATTACTTCCCCTCCGCCTGTCTCCCCACAACCTCTCTGGAACAGTTTGCTCTGACCACTGCACCGGCATTTGCTGTGCTAAATCACTCAGTCGTGTATTTTTACACTTCACGTCTCAAGATCTGCAATTCCCTTCTGATGGGAGTCTCCAATTCTCAGTTTTTCAAATATAAAGGCAAATGTATGTTTGCTTCAGTCTCAGATCTACACTGTTTACAAAATCCTACTTCTAAAACACTTCATGTGCAGACACGAACTTCCCTTGCGACAGAATTTATTAGTCTACTTCTCTAGTTATCCGAAGGGAATGGATCTTTTCCTTCCACTTCAGAAACTATCCAAAATATACCACCTACTTCTTTCACTCCGCTGATTCTCTATCCATTAATAAAAAGATTTAAAAAGCAGCTAAAAACGCAGCACATTTACAACCAGTAAGCTCCTGGCCAGTGCCCAAACTGGTGCTCATGGCCGATTGTTCATACCTCTGCTCCCCTGCTCTGCAGTGAGATCTGAGGCTGCCACAGCCACCATGGGATTCTCCTCTGTGGGCACTTCCATGGCCAAGAGGATTCACAGAACTCCAGACCCTTCCAGAAGGAATAAATGTCTCTAGAAGTCATTAGCAAAAAATTCCCACCAGATAACTTAATTAATCTTCTTTTCCAGTTGCTTCAGAAAGGGTCTGTGGGCATCAGAACAGACTGCCCAGGGAAGTGGTAGAGTTGCCCTCCCTGGAGGGATTGAAATATGTGGAGCTGGGGCTTTGGGAGAGGGAATAGTGGTGACCTGGCAGTGCCAGGTGGAAGGTCGGACTTTATGATCTTGAGGGTCTCTTCCAAGCAAAGAGATTCTGCGATCCAAACGAAATCAAGGACATCACTACACACTTAGGGCAGCCCATTGCTCAAGGGCAGTGGAAATTTATACGAGGAGCCTGGAGACTGAAACGTTAAATTTTTCCAACCTTAATGAAAAATGTAAATTTTATTCTAATTAAAACTGCTTGGTTTCATACCTTTTATAAAAACACAACCAGCAGCACTAGTTTGTTCAGAGTCATCAGTATGACAGAGGTGACGCACAATCGTGATGCTGATTCTCCTCAATAAAATAAATCGCTCTCAAAAATGACTTACACGGGCCAAGAAATACCGTCACCCTTCCACCGGGCTGGCAGAAGCTGAGCGAGGGCGAGGAGAGGCTGAGGGCGGCCGAGGCGAGGCTGAGGGCGGCGAGAGGCTGAGGGCGACCGAGGCGAGGCTGAGGGAAGGCGGGAACAGCCTCTGAGGGCCCCTCACCGCGCGCGCCCCCCTCCCTTCGCGCCTCCCCGGCCCGTCCCCTCCATGGCCGGGCGGAGGGCGCCCCCTGCAGGCCGCTGGGCGCCTTTCACCGCCCCTCAGGGCACTGAGCGGGAAAGTGTGACGGAGCTAAAAACGGGATTTACAGGGAAAACTTGAGGTCCGGAGAAGCTGGGAATAAAATTATCTGCAAGTGCGTTTTAGCGATAATAAAAACCCAACCAGCCAAGTGTGATGCTGTGGCAGATGATTAAATAAACAGGAACATGAACAAGACATCACAAACCAGTGGGGCCTACTCCACTGCTCCTTCCGTTGTTCCTGTACACGGGCAAAAACACCATGTTTGGTCGAGAAAAGCTACAGTTTATACAAAGATAAAAAATAAAGCTTCATAGGGGCTGTTTTTACTCATGTTTTGAGGCTTTTCACACAATCAGTGTTGTCGGTGCCAGCTCCCAAGTTCAGCTTTGGGAAGGACCTGCCCTCAGTGCCCCCGAGTTATTATACAGTTAATTTTCTTTGAAACTATTTTTGTCTGCCTCTCTCTAAATAGGTGGTTTCTTAAGTGAGTGTTACTTAAAGGAAACCAATCTGTTTTTTCAGGAAAGGCTGATGGTGATGTCAGTCCTTTCAACTCCGCTTTCCCATAAGAATTCTTCTAGTAAAAGAAGTTTTCACTCTGGGAAATAGTGAAAAGCAACGTGAAAGTATTTAAAGCATCTCAGGCTGCATGTTTACCAAGCTTCTCGTTTCATGCTCGGATTTTAATCATGTTGTGATTGTAACGAATGAAGGAAAGGCAAAGGAAACCACCTTTTTGGGTTTTTTTTTGAATTAGAAAATGTTTTGCAATGCGAGCCGTGCTGTAGGAAAATATTTCTGAAGAGCTAAATGCAAATCTGAGGGCAACAGCATGGTTTCTCCTAACTCTACATTTGTGTACCCCGTTTTGGCACCACGATTCAATCTGAAACAGGACCACTGTGCATTATGAATAGTCTTCTGGCAAAACTACACCGTCCAAATCAATATTTCAGTCCCCAACAGAACAAGAAGATTAATTCAGTGAGTACCACATTATTATTATCAAGTCTTTTCAGTAGGTGTGGATGTACAACTACATGTCCAGTGTTTGCTTAACTTACTGCATCATTGTTTGTTCTGATAGTGGAAATTCCTGCAGTCAACACCAGAAGAAAAACTCAGAGCAGAGCTAGAGAGAATGTAGTGCAAGAAGTAATGATAAAAACATGCTGTAAAATTCAATTTGCAGGATAAAAAGGGTAAGAATTCAATAGAGCTTTCAACCTATAAGCTGAACATTACATTTTTACAACTCCTTGCTGTTCACACCTAGGTGTCCTGAAGATAATGAGGGATACACTTGTGGAATGAAGGACCTAGTTCTGTTTCAACTACTTATCCATCAATCCACACAGTTGTACCTGTGAGACAGGTGAGTACCATAAACCCCATTTCACACTAGTAAAAAGGTCACATAAGGCCATATTCTACCCTAATATTCAACCCTACAACTAACGGGTGTCGTAAGACTCTTATAATAGTAAAAGCCCATAAAAGGATCCCAACCCAACTCAGATATTACTGACAACGTGCTCTGGCAATCCAACGGAATGACAAAAATACAACCTCACTGGATTAACGGGCGGAATAACCCAAACAAAATCTGTGTTAGCTATAAAAGGTGCAAAGGAAATATCTCTTTATCATCCTCTATTTAACAGTTTACTTCATTCTGCTCAAAAGAACAAAGCTAAAGCATGATTCACTTGGAAATGAAATCATCCCCACCCCTAGCGAAGGAGCACATTGTGTGGGTAAACAGTTCCTAGGGTACTCCAACAAAATGTAAATAGATTGCCTGGCTACTATACACATAGCAAACAGTTTCATTTTGAAACTGGCGGCTAAAAAACAAGTGAGAAAAATACTACAAAGCCTGAACTCTAAAAATATTTACAAGAGCAAAAGCTAATCACAAATTAACATCAGTAGATTATAATTCCTAATCAAAAAAGCAGATAACAAGCAAGAGCTTTGCTCACGTAAGTCCAGTCTTTTGGCTGAGGTTGTGGCAATGCTATTGTAACGTAGAAGTATTCAGCAGGAGGACTAAAACCCCTAGGTCCAACTTGGGGTTTAGTGAATCTTCCCTAGATTGCAAAAGACCTGAGAGGAAAATGATGACTCAACTCCACACAAACCATATCCTTCAGAGGATAGTTCATCGCTATTTTCTCTGAAACTATGAATCAACAGTTTGTCCCAGTGCAATGCTGCTCTCCAGGACATCGGGGTATCACAGAACATTAGGGATTGGAAGGGACCTCAAAAGATCATCTAGTCCAATCCCCCTGCTACAGCAGGACCACCTAGACCAAGTCACACAGCTGGATTTTAAATGTCTCCAGTAGAAGGACACTCCACAAGCCCCCTGGGCAGCCCCTTCCAGACACAGTCTTCGGGTTTATTTCCATTATAATTCGTTGCATTTAGAGGGATCACGAAGGAAAGGAGCAGTTATTCTTCAAGAAAGCTACAGAATTAGGTGATGAATTTAATGAGCAACGAGAATCTTAGGTAACTCCATTAGAATATAGACAAGAAAACTGAATGTTTGTTAGATGGGAGCAAAACCTGAAGTCTAAAACCTCCGAAACTTTTGATTTAGAGAGGAAATCATTAACACAGATGTGTGGCAACACAGTCTACTTAAGTAAGTTGTACAACTAGAGCTAAGGATTAATACCCTGGCTCGTTCCTGTAGTACGTGATGTTTTTTTGCACAATTCCTGCAGCACTTTATTTATGAAATTCATTTTGTGGTGGCACAAGCTACCTGGGCAAACAGAATGAACCCAGTCAACTCGTGCACTCTCCAGTAAAATCCGTGTTTCTGTAATTCAGGCTGCTAGCAAATACCACTGCAGCTTGAAGCTGGAAGACTGTGAAGATCTTTATGCCAGCATCTCCAAATGTGTTTAGGAGCCAGACCTTTCTGAGTCAGGCAATGACACAGCAACTACTGAAACATCTTGGAGAACATGAGTCAGGCGGGAAGGTTTCCTGACAATGTAAGGGGGAGGAAAAGAAGAAAAAGATGGTATTTACCATGGAGCGGTGAACCAGAAGGGCTGCTGGACAGGCCTGGAACAGGGCTACAGCGTCCTCCTTGTTTAGATGTCAGCTCTTGCTCGATCTCCTCCAGTCCTGCGCTCTTCTGGAATCGGCTCATACGATTTACCACCCGCGGCGACATGTGTGTTCGGACACAGGGCTGCCCGCCGTAAGGGTTGATGGGAAACACGTGGGAAGTTCCGCGAAGTGTGCTGACCACAACCCAGCGACAGTCGTGGCTGAAGGAGATGTCCTGTACCTGGCAAACAGGAATGGAGTCACCAATGCACACAGGTCTGGTGAAGGAAACGGACTATCGAGTCCTAAACAAACACAAACCTTAACTGGAAATGTGAACGCAAAACTTTAGGCAGTAACTTGGATATCTGCGATTATACAGCAATTGATTTATTATCCACTATTTGTTGTAAACACAAACTGCAGCATAACACCCAGTTCTACTTTTCCAATACCCGGGGTTGTGGACTTTTCAGACTACTCTGAGAGTTTTCTTTTCGACAGGCTGAACTTGTGAAAACAAACCCTGCAACGAAGTCTGACGGAAAGCCACAAGAGCTCGGTGTAATTATCAAATTGAGTTGAGCTCTAGAAAGGAGTTGGGAAATCGTTTCAATTACATGTTTTGTTATTTGCTTGTTTACTTTAATTTTTAGAGATCACCCAGAAACGGGAAATGGGAGCGATGAGAAAAAAGAGAGATCTCTCACCACTGGGTCTGATTTTGACACAAAGACTGGCACTTAAAACTGTATTTCAAATCAACAGGAATGCCACGTCCTACATAAGCTAACGCACCAAAAATCAGTGGCCAGTGCTTTTCAAACACTGTTTATAATGGTCACAGAATCACAGAACATTAGGGATTGGAAGGGACTGCGAAAGATCAGCCAGTCCAATCCCCCTGCCACAGCAGGACCACCTAGACCAGGGGTCCTCAAACTCCGGCCTGTGGGCCAGATACGGCCCCCCAGGGTCTCCAATGCGGCCCGCCAGTATTTACCCGCCTCCACCGGGGGTTTGGGGGCAGAAACTGAGCAGCTGCAGATGACTTCCTGCCGACAGTGCGGCCGGGCTGAGGCGGGCAGCTCCCCCGTCTCTCCCTCCCTCCCTCCAGCTCCCAGGCAGGACAAGCCAGGCAGCACAAACTATAGCCTGGCCCCCAACACTGTCTGAAGTTTGAGGACCCTGACCTAGACCAAGTCACACAGGAACACATCTAGGTGGGTTTTAAACATCTGCAGAGAAGGAGACTCCACAACCCCCCTGGGCAGCCCCTGCCAGTGCTCTGGCACCCTCACTGTGGTCTCTGATCCTGCTCCTGTCAGTGTATCCTTCAGTGGATTCAAACAGCTATCCCTGGACCTCTCTTCTCTTTTTTGGATTTAAAATTTTGTCAAGAAACTGAACGCTTTTGGCCATTTCTCTCCATAAACTCCCTCCCTTTTACACACAACGATTTTTATTAAGCAGCTTTTATTAAGCATTTTTATTAAGCATTTATTAGGATGCCAGATATATTTGTTCTTATTTGTTCAAAAGACTTGGTCTAGGTGGCCCTGCTCCAGAAGGGGGATTGGACTAGATGACCTTTTGCAGTCCCTTCTAAACCCTTAATGTACTGTGATACTCTGATACTTACTATTCACCCCTGAAGAAACACAAGATTTATTTTAACTTAAAGTGGTTGGTCTTGAAACAAATAATAGAAATATATTTCCTAGTGTAATTAATCCTTGCCTAGAAGTCCAGAAGGATTTAATTCTCTTTTAAGTGTGTGTGCTTCACACAGCGCTTTGATGGAAAGCAAATTCTCGTTTGGAAAGAATGCTTTAAAAGAGAGATTAAAGTTTGTTTCCAAGCCCATCCTGGCAAACAACTCAAGAAAACAAGTAGTCTACGTTAAAATGATTTATCATAGAAAGAAGAACCCTCAACCAGTTCTTCCCAGAAGATGTTTTTAAAGGTAAAAGCGGACCGAAAAGCAGCAGGTACGCAAGTGGGATTTAACACGGCAAACAAACAGAGACGAAGGATTAGTTTTCATTATATTATTAAACAGCACAAACTAAATCAAATGCTTTAAGTTTTTGCTGAAGCCAGTTCTACAATACACTAGGTACTCAAACTGGAGTAAACACTGATAAAATCTTGACAAATATTCCAGAAATGCACTCCAGCCATTGCAGACAAAAGCAGTGAGTGTTCATCAAAGTGCAAGTTTCCAACTGAGCCCTGAAGCCTTTGAGATAAAAAAAGGATTTAAGTCTTGTGACTGGTGACAAGATATCTGGCTGACAGACTGCCACGACACAAAATGCTTCACCAACGTTAACAGAGATAAACTGAAAAACAGCCCTACACACCTGCTCTCTTCAATTATGGTGACAAACCCAAAGGACCTGCTAATGATAGAACTAAACAACCTCCCCACAACCTGACAGGGTTTGCACACGCAGTGATGCTGGCATTATGGATGGAAAGTCACTTGGAGCTCTGGGTTTGCCTACAGAGCCATTTCACCTTAATAGATTGCCCAAAAAGGATTAGAGACCCCACAGGGATTAACAAGAGTCAAGAAAGAAAGAAACCACAAAGTCACAGAGCCAGGGACAAATGATGGTACCAACAGTATTTAAACAATGAATTTAAATAAATACACAGCAGTGTAAGGAGGAGACTGATTGCCACCAGTCACAATCAAACGTGAAGATACAAACTCAGTTACCATGGGAAGGTCACCAATATAGTCAAATCATTGAGGCTCCAGGAACATCATTCCAGCCCTATCAAAGGCCTGTTTCCTGATTTCTCATAACACAAAGAATGGCCACATTTGTCCTTAGATGTGACCCCTCTGCACACACCAGTGGTTTCCAAGTCTTCGGTATTCATTTTAGATCCAGCTTTACATTCCCCTCCTGATCTCTCTAATCATCCCTCTGCCCCAGCCTCAAGACACCAGCTTTTCTTTTCCAACATCTCTGCTGCCTCTTTCTGTTCCTCCAGCACAAGTCAATCCTGCTCTGGCAGATGATTTTTCGAGGTCCCTTCCAATCTCTAATGTTCTGTGATTCTGTGAAGTGTTTTGTCCTTCTCTCTGCTTCCAGGACAGACTTGGGCTGTCTGTGCCTCCTGCATCCCATCCCTCCTGCCCTTTGATGGAGTTCACAGCCAAACTCCTTCAACCACTGCTTTCACTCACAGGTACCACGCACCCTCTCTTTATGTCATCTGGCTCTTCAGAGGGCTTTTCTACAAGATCACAGAGAAAAGAAAGACACTGCCTCTCAGAAACTGCCTTTCAGTGCCGTGTGACTATATGAACTATATTAACACTGGGTTCCCCGCACGAGCCCTTAGGATGCTGCTGTTTTAAAAACACACACAACAGCCGTGGCACGTGACAGCACGGGCCAAGAAACTGGGGAACAATCATTACAGGATGTTTTTTTCCCCAGTGTAAACATTGGACAGAAGAAAGTATTCCTGATCTTCAGGAAGAAAGGTTGGAACAACGCAATCCCAAACGTTCTCTTTAAGACAACCGTCGCAAACAGTCACTGCAGTTAGCCAGCGGGTATCATGGTCGTGGCTACTTAAAATACAGCTGAAACCACAGGGGCAGAGAACAAACAGGTTTTTAAGTCTCAGTGAAAACAAGAAAAACAAGTGTTGACAGAGGAGTGTGAACTGAATTGGGATTTATGGGAATACTCAGTGGTGACAACAAGGATTTTGGATGCTGCATGCAGCATCTCTCTCCTGCTGGCCTTGTTTGTGTTTCACGGATAAACCAGGAGCAGCAGCACCACAGACAGTTCAAGCAGGTAATTCAGCCAGTATTTCCAGTTTCACACAAGGACATGAATCACAGAATCATAGAATCATTAGGGATTGGAAGGGACCTCCAAAGATCATCTAGTCCAATCCCCCTGCCACAGCAGGATCACCTAGGCCAAGTCGCACAGGAACACGTCCAGGCGGGTTTTAAAAGTGTCCGGAGAAGGAGACTCCACAACCTCCCTAGGCAGCCTGTTCCAGTGCTTTGTCACCTTCACCATGAAGAAGTTCCTTCTCATATTGACATGGAACCTTCTGTGTTCCAGCTGACACCCACAGCCCCTCGTCCTACCTCTTTCACGTCCTCCTGAATGAATTAAATCCATTCATATCAGCACAGCACAAAGCCATGTCCGCCACTTACAGAACCAAAGAATTGTCATGTCTGGAAAGGACCTCCAAGATCATCAAGTCCAGCCCTCATCCCAACATCTCCCTAAGCCCTAGCCTTCCAAACAGATACGGAAGAAAGCAGTCAGCAGGCTGGAAAGAGAATGTTCACCTAGACAGGATCAGAAATGACAGCGTGCCCTCGTGGCCAAGAAGGCCAACGGCATCCTGGGGTGGATCAGAAGGGGGTTGGTTAGCAGACAGAGAGAGGTTCTCCTCCTGCTCTGCACTGCCCTGGTGAGACCACAGCTGGAATATTGTGTCCAGTTCCAGAAGGACACAGAGGTGCTAGAGAGAGTCCAGCTCAGAGCCACAGAGATGATGAAGGGAGGGGAGCATCTCCCTGATGAGGAAAGGCTGAGGGAGCTGGGGCTCTTGACCTTGGAGAAAAGGGAGACTGAGGGGTGGCCCCATTAATACTGATAAATATGGAAGGGGTGGGTGTCAGGAGGATGGAGCCAGGCTCTGCTCATTGTCATCTAGTGATAGGACAATGGGCAACAGGTGTCAGCTGGAACAGAGGAGGTTCCACATCAATGTGAGAAGGACCTTCTTCCCAGTGAGGGTGACAGAGCCCTGGAAGGGGCTGCCCATGGGGGTTGTGGAGTCTCCTCTGGAGACGTTTGAAACCCACCTGGACATGATCCTGTGCGACTGGATCTAGATGGTCCTGCTGTGGCAGTGGGACTGGACTGGACTGGATGATCTTTTGAGGTCCCTTCCAATCCCTAATGTTCTGTGATTCTGTGACTGCAAGAAAAATCAGCTCTGCGTGTCCATGGAAGAAAAAAAACAGTGTAAATTATCACATGAGCCTTGCTGCCCTCCATCACACTGATCCTGTACATTACACAGAGTTCTTGACTGCTCAGAGTATAAACAAACTGCACAGTGGCCCATTAGTGGTTTTCAAGTTTATGCGAAGCGTTGCAATTTATTGCCGTCCTTTAGGTTAATGTACTCTTCTTTCATGTATTTAGAATATATTCTGGGATTTGTTGTTAATTATGATGTAATGTTTAGTTACCAGAGATCAATCAAGACCCCTTGGTGTTTACAGATATATGTTAATAAAGTACGAAGTACACTAGAGCTCTCACGATGCAAAGTTTATTCTATAGCTCAAGGTCAGCGTCAGATTTAATATTTCAAAGTTTTATCTGTCTGGGTCGGTAAAGGGAATTAGAGACCTGAGATCCTGCTTAGCTTGAGAGTCCTCAAGATACTTTAAACTGCAATTCAAAATGCTTTAGTGGGAACATCAGTGCTTTCTCCCAGCTTTACTCCCTTTTCTCCCTCTCAGTTTGATTCCTTAAGCTTCGAGCAACATTTCTGGCAAGTCCAAGAGCCGCATCAAGGTCCTGGTTAGAAACACCAAAGCCTTTTCTGGTCCAAAGGAATGCACTTAGGACAACCAGACTGTTATAAGGGTCACACAGGGCACATCCTCTGGTTTGCCCATGTCTAAAGCAGGTAGTCCCTGACTTCTGTTCTGCAGGAGCTCTGCAGAGACACTGTATTCTACAGACGACTCAGCTGGCTCTGTGAGTCCCAGGTCAGTACTTGTCAGAACCAAATGGGGTTCTGGCTGCCCAGCCATGCTGCACCTCTTCTGTTAGTCTTCTATTCTTTCTTGCAATCTTTTCCACCACCTTTAACCTCCAAAACATCTTGCACCATCTTCTCCTGCTTTCTACAATTACCCTTACCCTGTACCTCATTTAAAACTATCCTATTCCCCGCTGTTCCAAACACTATGATGGCAAATCCTCCAGAAATCTGAATGAAAATGCAGCTGCTGTGTTCTGAGCCTGACCTGAGCGAGACAGTGCTCATTTAACATACAGAGACCTACAAGGACACATGTCACGTGTCAACAGCTCTACTGAAGATCAGCTTTCAGACCAAAACAATCACTTCTGATCTTCTGAAAATCTGCAGGAAATCACCTGAATAGGAGGGTTCAAAGGTGAAGCTAATTCATTTGTTTTACGCAGCAGAAGTCTATAGGAGTGTTTGCTCTTGTTCCTTCCTTATTCCTACAGCTTCTTCACACTTAGGCATGATGTTCATCAGAACACAGGCACTACGTGTGTTTTAAAGGCTATCCAAGCCATAACTGAAAGGCAACACAACACAAGTAATGGCAGCACACAGAAAACTTCTTCCAGAAGCAGCTGATTACAACGGGACAGTCAGAGCGATGGCTGATTACACAAGCGGTCCCCTGGGACAGGCAGTGACCTTGTTTACCATCGCTCCTGGGAATGACTGGCAGCCCACACTCAGCCTCTGCATCTCAGGGCTTCTGTACAAGTCAACGTGCACCAACCTGCTGCACAACACTTCCATGCACAGCACTGCTGACTGCCTCAGAAAGGAGGGGGGGCTTTACTGGGCCGTTACAGAACCTCCCTGCGCAGACCCACTGCTGGCGCGCCTGCGTCACACAACAGTGAGAAAACAAAGCTCACACCACCGAGCCACGGATTTTCACCGTCATTAATATTCAAATGGCTTTTCATCTGCCCAGAGCTCCTTTTTTTCCCTAGCACCCCACTTTCGGGTGTGGGGGGTTACACCAGGAATGAAGCGGGTATAGACATGTGTTCACGTGCAGTGAACTTCACTAGTGAGGAGAGAGTGCAGCACAGAGCCACGATGATGAGGAAGGGAGTAGAACACCTCCCTTATGAGGAAGGCTGAGAGAGCTGGGTCTCTTGAGCTTGGAGACTGAGGGGTGACCCCATTCATGTTGATGAATATGTGAAGGTGGGTGTCAAGGAGGATGGAGCCAGACTCTGCTCAGTGTCATCTAATGACAGGACAAGGGGCAGTGGGCGCGAGCTGGAACAGAGGAGGTTCCACATCACTAGGAGAAGGACCTTCTTCCTGGTGAGGGTGACAGTGCCCTGGAAGGGGCTGCCCAGGGGGGTTGTGGAGTCTTCTTCTCTGGAGACGTTTAAAACCCACCTGGAGATGTTCCTGTGCGACTTGCTCTAGGTGATCCTGCTGTGGCAGGGGGACTGGACTGGCTGATCTTTGGAGGTCCCTCCAATCCCTAATGATTCTGTGATTCTATTATGATCCTGCTGCGACAGGGGATTGGAGTGGATGATCTTTTGAGGTCCCTTCCAATCCCTAATGTTCTGTGATTCTGTGAAATGAGCCAAGTGTGACTGCTGTTACCTCAACAGTGTCATGACCACCATGCACTGTCACAGAGCGAACTCGCCGTTACCCGGAGGACGTGACTCGAGTATTTAATTATGCTGTGCGGGGCGATGGCTGAAATAAAAAGCAGCATCCTTAAAGAATGAGGAAGAGCAGCAGCACCGAGGAGGCAGGGGTCAGCGTCAATTAGAAAACTGCTCTGTATCTGAATGCTTTTGGCTGAGAAAATTAAGGAAATGATGTAGCAACGAATACAAATGAAAAAATAATAAAATCATGAGCTACGCAGTAAGATTTATCAGGCCCACACAGACCCAACTCTGTCTCCCTGAGTTGTCAAAGCTGATTTAAGTTTCTTGCAAAAGCAACGGCAGAATCTGGGCACAGTGAGACATCCAGGCAGGGTCCTTCAGCCAGAGTAGCTGCTCTCTATTAATAACTGGAAGCGCAAACGCCACTCTGCCCGGAGCTCTGGCTCCTCAACACAGTTAAGCTACTTCTAATTGCAGCAGCTTCTTACTGTCTGCTTTCCTCAAGGACTGATCAGCTTCCCTAAATCAATCTTGATTATTTCAAGACCAGCCTCAGATTCTCCCCTAGAAATAAGAAAGTCTCTTTTCCAGAGACTATTTTGGTAATTGCAGCGACACCAACCAGCCCGTCCAAGCACAGCGAGACGTTTCTATTCACCGTGGAGGTGGTTTGCATCAGATGTCTGTCAACTCCTGCAGCGTTTTACTACCTGGACAAGGTACGTGACACAGCCTTGAACAGTCTCGGGGAGACCATGTCACAGAAACACTGCTGCCTTCCCCAGGACAGTGCAGAACCGTGCCTGCGCTCCGCGGCAGCCTGCGCTGGAATGTTTTTATCACTCCCCTGTTTACCTACGCGGACTGAAGTCAGTTAGAGCAGCAGTTTGAGAGTCAGAATAACAAAGGTCTGACAGCGAAAGAGATTACGGAGGACCCTGGCTACCAGCCCACTGATGCTATCATTAGGTTTATTTGTTCTGGGCTGAGATAATTCTGTTGTCAGGGCTTGGGTTTTTTCCTTTCTGTTTACAATTGCAGATCAAAGAGGAAGGATCATCAGGTGACAGTCTAACTTTCATCTGCTAGTAAATGAGCTGCCTCAGTCCAGAACGTGCTCTACCTTTCTTAACAACCTCCCAAAACACTCCTGGATAAAAATACCAGTGCAGTAAGCGCTGCCTTACAGCGTAAGGATGAGAAAGCACATCCTGAACCAAAATGTGCCCATTTCCCCTCTTTATGGCCAAATGGTGCCAGCATGGATTCTCTGAAGACTTCAATTCTCTCTCTGGTGGTTAAATAAAACCAGCACTTGCAGTGAAGTAACACAGAGCATCAAACACGCTGAGGTTTATTCGTAAATAATGAAACGATAAAGTCTAAAGCATAAGTGCTGCTTAAAACGAGAAGATATTAATCCAATGCAATGGAAACAGTGACTTCTGTGTCTGTGGAAAAGAACTTTGAATGTTGTGACCTCAGGACTCTCACCACTCAAAGTATCTGAGCACTCCACGGCCGTTGTCCTCACAATCCCCATATGAGACAGGGGTCCACTTTCCATCCTACCCATCTTCGTGTGAGTCACGCAAAAAAGTCTGCGGCTCTGTTAGGGACTGAGTGATCTTCACACTCCCAACTCAATGTTTTATTCAGCAGATGAGGCTTCTACCTGTATTTGCTGCTCAAAGTCAGCAATACAGCCTGGATCTGCAGTAACACTTTACAGCTCACTGACACTCTGTTCTGCTGTCCAGAGCATGCAGGAAGAGAAAAGGAAAAGCGTGTTCTGAAGACCAGCTGTGAACAGGCATGGAGCACGGAGTCCTCTTACTTACCCGTAAGTGTGTACGCAAGGGAACGCAAGCTCAAAAAACCTGCCTCACCAAGCACCCAACCTGAATCCCCCACGGCATTGTGAAGCCTACACCAAGTGCACTGGGAGGGCAGTCAGGCCCTAAAAAGATCACTGAGAAGACAACCTGGAAGATGGTCATCAGGTGCCTTCAGACACTGTCCCATGGAGAATCACAGAATCACAGAACATCAGGGATGGGACCTCGAAAGATCATCCAGTCCAATCCCCCTGCCACAGCAGGATCCCCTAGATCCAGTTGCAGGGACGTATCCAGGCGGGTTTTGAATGTCTCCACAGAAGGAGACTCTACAACCCTCCTGGGCAGCCCCTTCCAGGGCTCTGTCACCCTCACTGGGAAGAAGGTCCTTCTCACAGTGATGTGGAACCTGCTGTGTTCCACCTGACACCCACTGCCTCTTGTTCTATCGTTAGATGACACTGAGAAGAGCCCGGCTCCATCCTCCTGACACCCACCCTTCACACATTTATCAGCAATTGTTCAGAAAGTGCATGTGTATTTTGAATACAGACTGAATCTCAGCAGCACCTGCTGGGAGCAACACTTCAGTCTAGAGGAAGCTTCTCTTATGGAGGAACATCTAACGGCCTCAACCCTTTCTCCTGCGTTCAGCAGGTACGTTACAAACAGCCTCAGCTCTGCTGTCGGGACAGACTGGCAACGCAAACACAACATTCCACATCAAAGTAATTGTTCACCTTCCCTTTATCCAGGCACAAAGTCCCTATTTTATCTCATCCATGAAGAACATGGTTCCAGTGACACTGATCACAAGTGGCCAACTGATCACAAGTGCTTTAGCACCGATTCTGCTTTGCCTGAGGACAAGACCCTGGTGTCCACGGAAGGAGAAAAGAAAACCCCTGAGGCGCCCTTACAACCAGTCTCTGTATTTCAGAGATGGCCAGGAACAGGCAGAAACAGCCCTTCAGGCTGAACCTCGCCAACCCCAAGCCAAACTGGAATTTGTCTGGAATTTAGAAGAAGATTATGGATAATGGAGCAGCTATCCTCTCGTGTTATGAACTCCAAGTAACAGGACAGCTAATAGATCTGGCTCGGTGGAAAGACACGTGAGACATGTGGGTGACTCAGAGACACTGTAAATCGATCAGGAAACACCGTGATTAAATCACACCACTTGCTTCTTCTTTCTTTAATACACATTAAGCGTGCAACTCAATCCACTTAGGGTGCTCCTGGGTAGTCATGACAGAGGGGTCTTCCTGTCACCTTCTCTTTAGGAGATGGATGAAGAATCACCAAGCTGCTGTGCTCTACCCTCCAACCACTAAAGAGGAGGTGAAAGGGAGAGTGGGAGCTCTGCAGCTCTGCAGAAGCAGGTGCTCTACAGCTGATACCCTAAACACTGAAAATACTAATTCAAACATTCAGTGGTCCCACACTCTTCTCAGTGTCATCTAATGATAGGACAAGGGGCAGTGGGTGTGAGCTGGAACAGAGGAGGTTCCACATCAATCTGAGAAGGACCTTCTTCTCAGTGAGGGTGACAGAGCCCTGGAACAGGCTGCCCAGAAGGGTTGTGGAGTCTCCTTCACTAGAGATGTTGAAGATCCACCTGGATGTGTTCCTGTGCGACTGGATCTAGGGGATCCTGCTGTGGCAGGGGGATTGGACTGGATCTTTCGAGGTCCCTTCCAATCCCGAAGGTACTGTGATACCATGACACAGGGAGCTTTTGTGTGTCCAGCAGCTTAGACACAGCCACACAGGAACTTCAGCCAAAGTACCAGTTCTTTGTCCATGAGCTAAGTGCTTTGGGAATATCAGCAGTACCAGCAAGAAAGACATTCACTGATCAAAAAGCCAGTCAAGAAAATCCACGCGTCACACTGTGAGAGAAGGACTCCCGTGCATTTGGAGAACTACTGGCCAGAATCCCACATCGGAAGCAGATGATTTCGGAATGGACATGGAAACACCACGTTTCACAAGGGCATAATGATGATGTTTGAACGATTCATAGTTGGCACTGGCTAAACACTTTCTGACACTGATAATCACTCATGTCCATCAACACCAATGAGACCTTTTTATAGCTGCAGTACAGAAGGTGACCTTTAAGACTGTTGGCCTTGATTCACAGTTAGCTTTAAACCAGAGGGGAAAAAAAAAAAGAATCAAAAAAAGTCTGGTTTCAGAAGTATAAACACAATTTGGACCAAGAAAGGAGGTACAGAGGCCTCCAGTGTCTCAGAATATCTGCAACAGGACTTTTACATTGAACTCTCTCCAACGCTCTTGCCCGATACTACTGGTACGCAACATCCGCGGACAAAAGAGTAGCCCCACACACCACCCTCCTCCCTAAACAAGCACTGGTATTGCTGAAGGAAAAGCAAAACCACCCCTCTGCAGACATTTGAAGGGACAGGCGCGTTGTTGCTGGATAGCTGAATGATCGAGGGAGTTGTGAAACCCCCCAACAGGCCTCAGAGTGGTTAGAGTTTTCTCTACTTTATCCCATTCCAACAGCTACACTGTTCACATCCCCCATGGAAACTATGTGGGCAAACTAGGGGAAAAAACTTTACTATGTTGATCCTGTGAATTTTAATGCGATGCTTTCACAGAGATGCTAATGCCTTATCCCAAAAAAGTCCATCAATAAAGGTTTATTCTCTGCAGCCTGTTCTGTTTGGTTGCCAATGTGTGCCTTAAAACCACACTGATCAGCTGTAAAACACAGAAGAACGTCTTTGTTCCTCATGACTGGGCTCCTATACCTTGCTTTTCAATACTGATTATAGGTTATTTCCTTTTCTTGGTGTGAAAGTAGGGCAAAAATAACTCCAAACCATTAAACCCTGCACAGTCCCTGCTCAAGAGCGGACGGCGCAGATCTCAGTGCCCTTTATACCTTTTGTACTTACAAAAATGATTTGTAAGGACTATAAATACCATCCTACACGAGCAGCTTCTCCTAATTTCCAGACTGCTTATTCCTTCCTATAGTAAACCATCTCCTAGAAGAGTAATCATAGAGTCATTTAGGTAGGAAAAGACCTTTAAGATCCTCAAGTCCAACCACGAACCCAACTGTCCCAACACACTGCTAAACCCTGTCCCTGAGCTCCAGATCTCCACAACTTTGAAACACATCTAGGGACGGTGATTCAACCCCTTCCCTGGGCAGCCTGTTCCAAGGCCTGAAGGCCCTTTCCAGGAAGCAGTTTTTCCTCATGGCCAACTAAACTTCCTCTGGTGCAGCTTGAGGCCATTTCCTCTTGTCCTCTCTCTTGCAACTTATGAGAAGAGACCAACCCCCACCTCTCTCCAACCTCCTTTTGGGTAGTTGTAGACAGCAATGAGGTTTCGCCTGAACATCCTTCTATTCAGACTGACCAGACTCAGCTCCCTCAGCTGCTCCTCACAAGATTTGTTCTTCAGACCCTTCACCAGCACTGCTGCCCTTCTCTGGATCCACTCCAGCACCTAAACGTCCTGGGTCTCTTGAGCTTGGAGAAGAGGAGACTGAGGGGTGACCTCATCAATGTCTCTAAATATGTGAAGGGTGAGTGTCAGAAGGATGGAGCCAGGCTCTGCTCAGTGGCATCTAGTGATAGGATGAGGAGCAGTGGGTGTCAGCTGGAGCAGAGGAGGTTCCACATAAATGTGAGAAGGACCTTCTTCCCACTGAAGGTAATGGAGCATTGGAAGGGGCTGCCCAGGGGGGTTGTGGAGTCTCCTTCACTAGAGATGTTGAAGATCCACCTGGATGTGTTCCTGTGTGACTGGATCTATGTGATCCTGCTGTGGCAGTGGGATTGGACTGGCTGATCTTTCCAGGTCCCTTCCAATCCCTAATGATTCTATGATTCCTAAGCTTGGCACTTGCTTTGACACTTTGCAAGTCACCTGAGTCCAGCCCCAAGACCTTATCCCAGTCTGCATCCAGTAACACACGATGACTCCCCAGAACCCTTGTCCAGAACTTCAGCAGCAAACGTTTAGAGTGTAAATTCACACAGACTGAAGCATTATTGAAGGGCAGGGTTTAGTGGTGCTGAGAGGGCTACGAAAACGTTGGACTCGATGACCTTGAAGGTCTCTTCCAGCTGCAACTGTTCTATGATTCTATGATTATCAAACGCTACTCCGTTCAATAAAGCTTTCAGATTCTTCTTCTCACAAATGAAAGGCAAAAAACCTGAGGATGACTGCACAATTCAAAGGGAAATAAACGCTTTGAAGGACCTACAGCCACAGCACCACCACAATCCAAGTTTCCAGCATCGGGGTCATAATCGTGGTGCCCAAGGCTTTTCTCTGTCGCACTAGTTCACATCTGCCAGACTGTCACAAGTCTGTGCTTCCCGTGTGTAATTGCATCAGCAAGTGCAATGCTCATGTCTTACCCTGTGGTGACATTTTTATTCCTGTACTTCAGAGAGGTTCTTCAAGAGTTACTCAGTGCTGCAAAGGTGAGGCTCTCCTGACGCCTGAAAGCATTGTGGTGAAGGAGTCACGCGTGGCAGGCTGCACCACTTCCATCCCGCTGACACCAGCAAAACCGATCAGTCCCACTTCTCCCAGTAAATCGGTTGGCTGAACAATCTGCAGACCAGCCCTGCAGACTCTTTCACCCCAGCCTCACAGCCTCCTTCAGTCTTCCATCTTTAAGAGGGGGATTTTCAAACTGGGGACTGCAGAATCTCAGAACCACAGAACATCAGGGATGGGAAGGGACCTTGAAAGATCAGCCAGTCCAATCCCCCTGCCACAGCAGGATCACTTAGATCCAGTGTCACAGGAACACATCCAGGTGGGTTTTAAATGTCTCCAGTGAAGGAGACTCCACAACCCCCCTGAGAAGCCCCTTCCAGGGCTCTGTCACCCTCACTGGGAAGAAGTTCCTTCTCATATTGATGTGGAACCTCCTCTGTTCCAGCTCACACCCATTTCCCCTCGTCCTATCACTAGATGACACTGAGCAGAGCCTGGCTCCATCCTCCTGACTCCCACCCTTCACATGTTTATCAACATTAATGAGATCACCCCTCCACCTCCTCTTTCAGGAGATCCAGGTCCCTCAGCCTCTCCTCATCAGGGAGATGCTCCCCTCCCTCCATCATCTCTGTGGCTCTGCACTGGGCTCCCTCCAGCAGCTCTGTGACCTTCTGGAACTGAGAGTCCCAGAACTGGACACAAGATTCCAGATGTGGTCTCACCAGGGCAGAGAAGAGGGGGAGGAGCAAAGTCAAACCTGTATCACTAGTTCCCAACATGCTGGCCCACCACAGACAGAAGTTAATCAGAGTCTTTTGATTCTCTCCTCCTTTCAAGTCTTTAACTGTCTGGCTTTGGCTTCTACCACCAAAGCCAAGCAAACCCTGACAGTCTCTTCACGAGCGCGAGACAAATGTTGAACATGTTACACGAGAAAAGGTTAAGTACAAACACAGCTAATAATCTGGGCTCTTTGGAGGCAGCCTCACATCCGAATAAATCTGACAGCACCTCATTGTCAGGGGCAAGAATTTATTACTGTCCAGGTTAAACGCCGCTCTCTTATCCCTTCTGCGGCTCGAGCGTAAGAAAGGCTCTTTGTGCGCCGAAGCAAACACTCAAGTGCCAACACACACAGAATGTATAGGGTGTCTGGGGATTATTCTTCTGCAAATAGTTCCACTTACTTTGGCTTCGGTCTCTCCCCTGTGAAGCGTGTACAGATGATGGACGGCACTTTGTGATGATGACCACGGATGTGTCAGTATTTGGAAGACGTGGAAGTCGTGGCCCAGCGTGTCGGTGGTGACCAGCAACATCCCTGCGTAAGGGGAAGAAACACAAGAGCACAAGAGATTAATTGCAGCAAAAGAAGAGGCTTAAGAACATCTGTGAAAGGCAACTAGTGTGGCTTCCCATTATGGTTTCAGGAAACAAAGGAAGCCGGTTGCAGAGCATTAGAGAATTAAAAGGATCCACTCAGTAACAATTAAAATGCCAACTGGAGTCACAGTAACATTTTCACTGCTGAACAACTGCCACCCAAACCTAGAAAAGTCCAGCAGTACTCAAACCAGAGCTGAGACCTCCTGTGACCAACAAGAAGCACTGAAGTGATTAATGTCACAGTGAAACCCCAAAACACTCTTCACTGGGCTAAGGCAGATTGATGGTTCTACGGTAATAGTGGTTGGAAGAAGAGACATTACCAAAGCCCGGGCAAGGCAAGCTGAACAAGAAGCTGAAGCATCTTCACAGAACATCAGGGACTGGAAGGGACCTCCAAAGATCATCCAGTCCAATCCCCCTGCCACAGCAGGACCAACTAGACCAAGTCACATAGGAACACGTACAGGTGGGTCTTAAACATCTCTAGAGGAGACTCCACAACCCCCCTGGGCAGCCCCTTCCAGTGCTCCGTCACCCTCACTGGGAGGAAGTTCCCTCTCATATTGACGTGGAACGTCCTCTGTTCCAGCTCACACCCTCTGCCCCTTGTCCTATCATTATGTATCTTCCTTAGAACTGTGTGTGAAAGAAACACCCTGATTCATTGCTTGAAAGGCAGCAGATCAGAGTGGAGAGCTTTCAAGTGAACTATTAAATCAGGTACCACACTGAAAACAGGTCACTGATGGAGGGACTGAAGAGATTCAATTAGAACATCAGCAGAATCACAGGAACTTCTACAGATGATTCACTTGTTTCTCCCACTCAGTCAGTCCACAACCCAGTTTTTGAACTTCTGTGAATGCATTTCACGTCAGCTTGCCACATCTCTTCCTACCAAAGTCAGTGGGTTTGTACAGATCAGCAAAGCGTGGCGTCGTGGCAAGTACAGGACTACAACGGACAAGCTGAGGACTTCCTTTTCTGTACAAGATTGTTGCTGTTAACCATGAACATCAGTGACATTATCCTGTGCGACTTGGTTTCCTGTGTGACTTGATCCAGGGGATCCTGCTGTGGCAGGGGATTGGAGTGGATGGTCTATCGAGGTCCCTTCCAATCCCTAATGTTCTGTGATCCTGTGATTTAAGTTATCACCCAAAACGATTTAATTAAAGTCAAGCACAGAGCAATTTTAGCTGTTTCATAGCTCCATTGAAGAGCCTTTTAAATCACTTTGAAGGTAGCCACCAATGGAAGAAACCAAGAGCTCTGTCGTGCGTGCTCTCCCCATAACTGAAGTCTTCTGTCCTGATGGAAGAGAACCGACATCTCCACAATTCCAGGACACCCATTCAAAGGAGAAATGATTCTCTCATTTGTGACAGTTTATTTACACACAGCTCTGCGATTCCTCTGTCCCTCTTCTCCTCACTGCTGCTCAACACAGGCCAAGTCGGAAAGCTCTAGCTGCTACCATCAAAGCTCCAGCATGGGCCACGTTCAGAACTTTACAATGAAGCCAGGAAGCAGAGTAAAGCAGCCACTTAGTAAAGACTGAAGTTAACGAACTTCTCTACTGAAGCACCGTTACACTGTCGCCAGGTTGATACTCTGAACCTTCTCCCTCCTTGGCAATCCTGGACCCTTAAGTTCAAACAGAAAAACTTCTTCCCTTAAGCGCCAATTATCACAGAATCACAGAACCTAAAAACCAGCAACTCGAGTTCAAGTGCTAATGATGGAGCAGTAGGTGGGCTAGGTCAGAAGTATCACTGTACATTGGGGGTTGGAAGGGACCTTTAGAGACCATCCAGTCCAATCCCCCTGCCACAGCAGGATCCCCTAGATCCAGTCGCACAGGAACATAGGCTGGGGACTGAGCTGTTGGAGAGTAGTGTAGGAGAAAGGGACCTGGGGGTCCTGGTGGCCAGCAGGATGACCATGNCTGGAGCAGGCTGCCCAGGGAGGTTGTTGAGTCTCCTTCTCTGGAGACATTTAAAACCCACCTGGATATAGAATCACAGAATCATTAGGGATTGGAAGGGACCTTGAAAGATCATCCAGTCCAATCCCCCCACCACAGCAGGATCACCCAGACCAAGTCACACAGGAACACATCCAGGTGGGTTTTAACCATCTCCAGAGAAGGAGACTCCACAACCCCCCTGGGCAGCCCCTTCCAGTGCTCTGGCACCCTCACTGGGAAGAAGTTCCTTCTCCTAGTGATGTGGAACCTCCTCTGTTCCAACTCACACCCATTGCCCCTTGTCCTATCATTAGATGACATTGAGCAGAGCCTGGCTCCATCCTGCTGACAACAGAACTATTCCAGTAGCCAAAACCTTGACCTTCTGGCCCACCATCCCTCCAAAGAGGCTAAACCAGCACCACTGCAGACATTATGTGAGCACAAACAGGCGAGCGCCTCGGCGTCTCCTGACTGCGACTCTTCAGAAACAAGAGCCTCGTGAAGGCAAACAAACACTTCCAAGACTACGAGGCCCACGAGCAGCAAGGTACAAAATGGGAGAGAAACCCAAACAGCAGTTGCAGACAAAACTGCCTCCAAGTTTCCTCCTCAGCTTGACCACTGTGCTGCTGGGGCTTGGCGGGCGCGGGAGGCCACCCACGCTGCGCACACCCATTGCCTCGGAATCACAGCGACGCTAAACCTGAGGTCCCACCTCAGCAAGATTCCCTCCAGCAGACATACTTTTACTGTTGCGGGCTGCTACTCCGGTTCCGAGCGTTAGAAATGAAAGGGAGTTTGTTATGGAGCTGAGAAGTCCGCGAGTGCATCTGGGTATTATGTTTGGGCAGCAAGGCATGCGAGCTGAGGTTGCTCTGGATGTTAATGTTGGCTTCACCGGCGATTGCCTTGATTTGTAGTGACTGTGTTGATAGGAAATACGGCTACAGCCGCTCGAGAGCGAGGCAGCCAAGCCTTTCGTGTGGGATCGTGCACACAATGTGCGCTAACTCTGCTCTCAAGCGGCACAAAACTCACTTCCCTTCTAGTCAAGTGTGCGGTCCCCAGGAACAGAGTGTTTCCAGCGGAGGAACCTGAAAGCAAACAGGGGCTGGTGGGCTAGAAACTGGCTGTTGCTGGAGTGAGGATCATCCAGAAGATCTTAATTCGGCGCAGCAAGGAGTTATTTTCTGTGCTGCCGTGCTTGCCTCTCCGCGCGCCTTGATGGCTTCGGGTAGGACCGCAGAACATTAGGGATTGAAAGGGACCTCTAAAGTGCTGGGTGCTTTTGGTCCTACTGAGCTCTCTTACTGCACACAGAAAGGACCCCTGGAGAAGGAGAAGCTGGAAGAGATGAATGCATAAGGCCTGTCTCCACCGTGAGCAGACAGCATCAGCAAACCTCAACTTCTCAATCTGCTGGAGCTCTAGAAGGGTTTTACAAATAGAGACACAGAGCTGAGTGGAGTGGAAGAGGCTGTCCAGGAGGGTTCCTTCTCTGGAGACGTTTAAAACCCACCTGGATGTGTTCCTGTGTGACTGGATCTAGGTGGTCCTGCTGTGGCACGAGGACTGGACTGGATGAGCCTTCGAGGTCCCTTCCAATCCCTAATGCTCTGTGGTTCTGTGATGCAGAGATCTGAGTCCAGCTCACATCCATCCCCTTCCCGTGGATCCCATCACACGGCCCAGCGCCGTGACAGAGCCAAAAATGTGTCTGGAAGGCAGAGACAGCCAGAGAGCTGCGTGACGACCACGAGCCAGTGAACACACAGGAATTTCCATTCTGCATTGTCCATCAAACCTGCCGGCGGTTGAGCTACCCGGTACCTCGTTTCCAGCGCTGGCTAGAAAGGCAGGTGCCTGCGGGCAGCGCGACAAACCCCGCGCTTTGCCGACGTGATTCAACTCCATCCTTCCCACAGAGATGCTGCTCTCAGGGTTTATGCAGCTCATGGCTTTTTGGGTTTGGTGGGGCTTCTTTTTGGGTTTTGCTGACTTGAAGAGGTGCAGAGGTGAAAGCTAATGTAGTTGTGGGTGGAAAGGAACTGGCTTGAAAACATGAAGGGGTATAAAACCTGCCTGGATGTGTTCCTGTGCGACTGGGTCTAGGGGATCCTGCTCTGGCAGGGGGATGGGACTGGATGATCTCTCCAGGTCCCTTCCAGTCCCTAATGTTCAGTGAACCTGTGATGGGGCAGGTTTGCCTGTCTCATCTCAGACCCTCAGGTCTGTCTCTGCTGGGGACAAACGCAGTTTACGAGATGAAAGCCCAGGGAGAAGAGGCCCTTTGCTTGCACCAGTGACTGTTCTGCAGCGAGCTGAAGGGGAACCTTTCCCACTTGAAACACAGATAGGGCCTTGCAGACCCTGTACCAACCCCGAGGTCCCAAGCACCCCGCCTCAGATGTGATTTATAAAGCAGCAGTTGGACATCTCTCCCTGCTGTTGTTCAAACAATAAATCACCGACGTTTCACAACGTTTGACTTGGGTTTCGCTGCGGTATTTTTCCAGCTCTCACACCCTCACACTGAAGAATGAGTTTTCTCTTAGTCCAGCTCAGCCTTTTCATTTCTTGCTCCATCTCCCTGCAACGGCCACCGGCGATCCCGAACGGCAGCAGAGAAGCATCAGCTTGAATCCTGCTCCTTGCCTCACTTTCACTTTCAAGTGCAGGAAGCTTCAACTCCACTTTCTAAAAGGCCTTGTGACAGTTTTCCCTCAAAGTTGTTTAGACGGAAATCTGGGTTAAAGCTGCCGCGAGTTCGGTCCCAACTGTTTTCTGCTGCGATGTGCTTTCTGCATGAATAATCAGAGATGAAAAGTGAATAATTCTCGAGGATTTCCTGCTTATTTTTCAAACTGGCATTAATCCCTGTTTAGCAGACACCATCTGAAATCAATTGAGAAAGTCCTGCACACGCAGAACCCAGCGCGAAGCGGCTGTTGCTGCAGAAGCTCCCGGGGTTGGCTTCTCCCTCGGAGGAGGGTCAGTGAGTGCCCGGCTGACTGGGTGGTTTTGCACATCCACAGAGGTGATTGAAATCCAGTTGCAAAGGGGAACTGAGGCCCTAGATGGGAACAAAAAACCCCACGTATCTCCAAACCCTCGTTGTTTTACCTGACAGCTACGTTTGCCCTCATTTACAGCCTCCCACTCTCGGCGTACTCCGCTCGGGACACAATGAGCTGCTTTCAGGACAGAAACCTTCGGGACAAAAATACAGGGAATATCTGCATAAAAGGCAAAACTAGTACAGATGTAGACTGTGGGTTAAGAGCTATTTATGCAGTATCAGAAGACTAAACCAGACTCTGGCCTGGCCATAAACTAAGCCCACGCCCTAAATGAGGTGCCAAGCCACAAAAAGCATTTGCGTCAACTGGGAATACAAGGAAAAGAAGGACTTCTAATTATAGGGCCTGGAAGCGGAAGCCCGGAGTGATTAGGAGTTTAGGCGCTGCTGTATGTTTATCTGGGAGCTTCCTCTCGCTCGCTCTCAGCCCGGCTTTGATAGATGAGGCTTGGCCTGAAGGGTGGGATTGAAGTTGCTGATGGTACACAGAGTTCTCCGCAATCCGAAGGGGATGGCGACGGAATACTACGGCTTCTGTGGCCGTGTCGGAACATAACTCCTTTCAGCCAGGCGTCAGCTGGTTAGCCCAACGGGCCAAATTAGAGAGCAGCAAATCTCCGTTGGGTTCTTGCTATAAAATCGAGGAAACCCGAGCAGCCTGAGCATCTCCACCACATCCTATTTATAACACCTCCCTAATTGCAGAGCTGCTCGTTACGCGCGTACGAACGAGCTCCACGCCATTTCACCCGGGCTCGCAGTTTCCTGAGCCGGCCCAGTTTAAACCACGCCACCTCACCGAGGCACCGGGGGCTTGGTCCGCCTTCCCGAACAACGTCGCTCTGTAATCACCCGCCGAGCCACTCAACACGTCCAGGCTGTGCTCGGAAAACACCGAGCGTCGGGCACGCAGGCGCACGTCTGCGCGGAGAGAAACCTACAGCCACGGACGCGCTCACGCAGGACTGCGCCCGCTGCCACGCACGCACGGCCACGCAGGGGCCTCGGCGGCCGCCACGCCAATGCGCTGTTTACACCAGCGGTGATTAAAACAACATGAACGTCCCCGATGTGATGGTTTAAATATGAGCGCGGAGAGCAGGCGGCGGTAACATTACGCTCTGTAGTTTTTCAAACGCTGGGACCAGAGGGCTCAGCGGAACCGTCGTGATTCCCAGTTGCTGCTGATTCAGTCCATACGGGGTTTTCCTGGCAACTCTGCCTTCTGCGTGCGAACGGGGCCCGTCTGCGCTGCACCGCAGCTCTCGCGCTGAAGCGGGCGCGTACGTGTCACGTTAGGATGTGGCGGTTTCACAGAGTCACAGAGTTGCAGGACATTAGGGATTGGAAGGGAGCTTGAAAGATCAGCCAGTCCAATCCCCCTGACACAGCAGGATCACCTGGACCAAGTCACACAGGAACACATCCAGGCAGGTTTTAAACATCTCCAGTGAAGGAGACTAAAGAGGCCCCTGAGCAGAGCCTGGGTCCATCCTCCTGACACCCACCTTTTCCATATTTATCAACATTAATTAATATTGGGCTGTCAGCCCTCAATAAGCCATGCATGAAGGGAACTTTGCTGCATGGTTTCTGTAACAGAGCTGTGGTAAACTTGAGCAATCACGGAATCACAGAGCATTGGGGACTGGAAGGGACCTTGAAAGATCATTCAGTCCAATCCCCCCACCACAGCAGGATCCCCTAGATCCAGTCACACAGGAACATGGCCAGGAGGGTTTTAAACGTCTCCAGAGCAGGAGACTCCACAACCCCCTTGGGCAGCCTGTTCCAGCGCTGTGTCACCCTCTCTCACCGTGAAGAAGTTCTTTCTCAGGTTGATGTGGAACCTCCTCGGCTCCAGCTCACACCCACTGCCCCGTTTGTACAGCCCATGGTTTTATAAAATACATGAAATATATGACCTGACTGGTGAACAGTAGCTTTATTTATACTCACTTAACTCCTCTCTGAGGCTGATGCTAGTCAAAACGCAGCCAAACACCGGCGCTGTGAAGGCCACATACCCTTCCAAGGGAAACATAAATGCCAGCTCCACCATCCAGCCTTGAGCAAGATCTATCTAACTGAAGTCAATTTAATTCTCACAAGAAAACTCCCAAAGTAAACAGAGCTGCATAAAGACACAAACAACGTTTGAAGCTCAATGTCCCCCCAAAACACCCAGCAAGTCAACAGAAAGGACAATTTTAAACTATTTGGTGAAGAGACTACCACCTATAACTGGACTCTGGAGATTTCTCTGTGATGTAATGGACTCAAGAGACAATGATTCTGGGTATTTGGAGCTCGGAGTGGATGTATGGAAGCTGTAAGCAGCTTAAAACTTTATTGGGATGGGTTTCTCCCTCCCAAAACTGAAGGACACACAGTGAGGGCAGCTGAGTAACGGAGGGCAGAAGGTGGAAGGGAACAGATGCCGTGTTCCTGGATGATCTTTCCAGGTCCCTTCCAATCCCTATTGTCCTGTGAGATGTGAAACGGGTTATATTCAGCACCAGCGGCACCCAAACAAACCAGCATCACAAGTTTGCCCACCTGCTTCTTCACTACACTAATGTCTTAAATCCCTCCTGCTCTACCTGCAGGTTTGACAAATTTTAAGGAAATGCAAAAATTCTGGGAAAAGGTGGCTGGAATGGCCAGTGAGAGATGATCGTGGAGAAGTGACTACAGACCCCTCTCTCAGACAACAGACATCTTCTGCAGAAGCAGCCCTGGATGGTGTCACATCCAGAGCTGTTTATTTTTGATTCTCTAAAGAACTAAGACCCTAATACTTCCCTTCTGTTAGAGGGAGGAATGAGAGTCTCCAAAACTTACTGAAGCTTGTAGCAAAGTGGAAACAGGACACACTAAGAACAAGCGAAGAGGAGGCCTAAGATCCTTCTCATTGGTGTCAACCTGGTCAATCACACAGAGAAGACAACTGGCTGTAGTCAACCCATTCTTTGTGCTGAAAATCATTTTCTTCTCTCTGTACATTCTTCCTGTTTGCATTTTTGCTGCTAAAACCGTTACAGCGCCGACGCTTTCCTTCCCCAACTAACCACACAGCAGGAGAATGATTCTGTGGGCTTGAGAAGAAAGTTTCAGCTGTCAGAAAGTCTGAGGCCTGGAGGATAAATCTTATGAGGAAGGACTGAGAGAGCTGGGGCTCTTTAGTTTGAAGAAGAGGAGGCTGAGAGGAGACCTCATCACTCTTTACAACTACCTGAAGGGATGTTGAGGAGAGGCTGGTGCTGGTCTCTTCTCACAAGTGATTAGTGATAGAACAAGAGGGAAGGAGTTCAAGTTACAACAGGAGAGGTTTAGACTTGATATTGGGAAGGATTTTTTCAGAGAAAGGGTGGCCAGGCACTGGAATGGGCTTCCCAGGGAGGTGGTTGAGTTGCCATCCCTGCATGTGTTTGAAGATCGTTTGGATGAGGTGTTGAGGGATCAGGTTTAGGGGTGAACTTGTAGGGTAGATGGTTGGACTTGATGATGCCAGGGGTCTTTTCCAACCCGAGTGATTCTGTGAAGTCCACGCAGAGACGAGGTGCTGGTTACAGCCCTCTCGGTCCTGCTGTACATGGTCAGTTGACACGATCTCCAAACCTTCGCCGACCTACACGATGAAAACTGATCGTAAACCTCACGCAGGAAAACCAGAAGGAAAACCAATTTCTGTTAATGTGTGAAGCACCACCACTGCTCCCCAGCGATCCAGGGAGGCATTTTCCTGCCCGCTTGCTCTGATCAATGGCAAAGACCCGTGCAGAGCCACTCCAATTTAAACCTCTTTAACTATTAACTCAGGGCCACCACCACGATTCAATATAGAACATTTAAATAATCAGAGGAATTTCAGGTCTGTTAAAGGTGCAGTCAGGCATCCAAAGGGGTAAAACAGTTTAATCTGTTCTACTGCTGGTCCAACATTAATTTTCTCATTATTCATGGGTGGAAAAGCTCTTTTGTAGCCAAGGAAGCGTAATTATTTACCATTTTCGATGTGTTGCACTTCACAGCTCTCGGCTGCCAGGCTGGCACGAGCGACACTCGAGCAGAGCCGATCACGGATTGACCACGTCTCACAGAAACAAACAGGTATTTATCAAGGAGCCCCATTCCTCAAACTGTTTGCTCACTCAGTATCTAATCTGAAAAGTTTCTCTCTTTGACATTAAAATGGCCAATTAAAAAACCAAAAATGAACTGAATGGAACATCACAGTTACTGGCTTCAGCAAGGGATTCAGAATCAGGGACCTGATGAACTACTTGTCTCCGGCACCAAGTTGCTGCAGTGTGACCTCAACCAACCGACAGCTTCTCAATCCTTCAGTTTTCCTGAAACTTTCAGCCCCAATGTTACAAGTTTGAAGTTCTTACAGTTCATTTTCATCTTCCCCTCCTTGACAGCCTCTCCTATTCCAACAGACTCAAGTCGTACCCATGGCTTTCATTTCTGCTCTTTGTTTTCCCTACTGCTGGCAAATTACTCTTCTATCCCCTCTCCCTCGGTGCTGGCGTTGGGCCACCATTCAGCCCACCAGGCAGCTACCACAGCTTGAAAAGTCTCCCCACCTCTTGTTCACTGACAACTTTTTTCCTTGCTAAACTTCTTTCTTCAGGATCTTTCTTACCACTGTGCCCTTAACTCCATAAGGATCAAGTCTTACATCCTATGTATCCTAGCCTAACCTATCCTATCCTGTCCTACGCCATGTATCCCATCCTATCCCATCCTATCCTATGTGTCCTATCCTATCCTACCCTACCCTACCCTACCCTACCCTATCCTATCCTATCCTACCCTATCCCATCCTATCCCATCCCATCCTATGTATCCCATCCTATCCAATCCTATCC